>VBVQ01000341.1:0-64671 GCA_011636635.1 Tetramorium simillimum | reverse complement strand
GGGGGGGGGGGGGATTATTTTACTTCGCTTCTGGCGAACGCCGCGCATCGGCATCGTCGATTCGCAAGCTCGGTTTCCGGCCCGGAATTCGACCTGAGAACACACGGCGCACCGAAGGGGATTTTCGTAAGAACATCCACGCGATAATCCGATCGATCGCGAATCTTCGGCGAACGGCAGCGAAATAATTAATCCGCGGATTATTGATTTCTGGTTGGTAAATTGGGTCTGTCGAGCATTTACCTTAGTCGTGGAAGTGGTGTTCGCCCCCTCGGGAATCTGTATCTTCGTGATATCGGGCATGTTCCAGAAGTAGTTTAAGAGATTTTGCCTAAGTCTGTTGATGGTCTCTGGAAAGAAATAAAGAAGCGAAAATTAGAAAGAGGGGTCTCTGTAAATACACACCCTGTACGTGCTATGCTTTGGTAGAATTTTTTAAGTTAGCTGCTTGATTTTATTTGTAAATGTCAGTAACAACGATCCGGTAAAGTGCGCTCGATAATGGACGAAATTTAAACGAATTTAAAGCAGGCGTAAGCGCTGCTGACTGTTTAAAAAATATTTGTCAAGCATCTGGGGATGACGCGCTTATTAGAATCGCGTGCAATCGTCGAACAACAAAATTGCGCTTCCGTGATTTTTGATTTAGGAAATGAAGCATGCAATGAAGTGACGGACCCATTGATCCAAATGATGATCAATTTAAAAAAAAAAGGAAGGAGAAAATCACTATAAATATCTAACTTTTAGTAAAGCATCTCGTTAATCGTGGCATAATTAAATAATTTTTATCTAATATTTACTATTCTATTTAATTTAACATATTATATTTTTTTATTGGTTGATTTTTCATTTATTATCATACTTTTAAATTACGTTTGCCGCTGAATTTTAAATTTATCCGACCTGCCTATTTTAAAGATTGCTGACAGCGCTGTTCAAGATCAGTGCACATTGGCATAATAATTTGTGACGAGATTCTTGTACAGCGAAACGAATACATTTAGCGACACTGCGTGCCGTTGTGTCCGCCTGGTTACCGTTCCGTTTCATTTTAACGATCCAATAGCGCTTTATTGCGATTCGGCGTGAATCAGGTCGTGCGCACACTAACACGGCAAGTCAAGGGTCGAATGGCGCATCACAAACAATAAATGAGACTAGTAACACATCCGCGTCTCCTCTCGGATCTCGCAAAAAGAACCGTGCCATCATCGAAGAACGAACCGGGAACGAACGTGATAATCGAATCTATTTAACGGCGCTCTCTTTCTCTCCGCTATAATGTAAAATTATTTCCGAACGATCAGTAATTATTACGTAATTATTACCGTAATTTAAATAGCGATGCACTCGAACGGAATTTAATCACGTTATTAGAGATTATTAACAAATTCTTCGTACTCTTTTTATTTTTAATATCGACCCTGTCTATTTCTCTTCTCTCTGTCTTGCCGTCGTATCGCCGGTCTTCTGGATAATTTGAGTCTCCTTAAACAAATATTTATGTGCGAGAATATTTACATGTCTACGGACTCGCATGTCATTATGCAATTCCCGCTCAAGTTTCGCGATAAGACGTCGTTACGTGTTATAAATAAAATGGTGGCTGATCCCGCGACCCAGTATTTCGTAAAATGTAATAATTTATGCCGTGATCGTATATAGCACGTATATGTGAGAAAACGAAGAGGACGTTGACCACACCGATAAATTTTGCATATTTTATTGCGCTTACAATGCGATTGCCGGAGTAAAATAGTCGACTGTATCAGCTGATTATTGCTGTATGGAATCTCAATGAGGACGCGCCGGGCCAGCATATTATTCGACAGCGGCTTCGTTTGCATACAGAAAAATTTGCAATATCGCGCGGGCGAGGGCGGGAGAGAAACGGCATCGGATATGCCGCCGAAATCGGCGCGTTACCGGCTCTTTGCACGCGATAATTTTAATTAGCTGGCAAAACGACCTGTTATTGTTAAAAATGGCCCATGCGTAATTTTCATTTATTTCGAAATTCGACGCGAGCCGAATTCGAAGCGCGCGATTTATCAAATACGCTAAATCAGCGAAAGGAAATACCGCATTGATTCGACAAGTTTAGCGAGCAACAAGTAACAGTTTTATCATACGAGTCCGCGGATCGTTAAGTAATTTGTGGTAAAAAAAATATTAAAAACTATAAATTCCGACGACATTTTCATCAGAGCGAAATTTAAAGTTTCGGCTTAATGTTATGCTTATTTAATAACGTTATTACTGAGCGAAATTTAAAACGCAATCGCTGTCGATTTTGCGTGAAATAAAATCATCATGGTCGTACCTTTTAATGGCGATTTAAATCTCACAGGAATGGATTATTGGTCATTGCCGTGATTTTGTCGCAAACTTTAATTACGGACGAATTTTGATCTATCTTCTATGAAATTGGATACGGTGACAATGTTTTATTGACAAAGTGAAACTGATAATTATCAGCTTTTGATGGCAATGCAAATATCCTGTAGAGTTCTGAATCGCAAAAAATAACCTGCCAGACTGGTATCGAAAGTTCAGGAGAAGGCCAACCACTGACTCCGAAAATTAGGTGAGACATATTACGCATACGTTTAACATGAATATATTTCGATTTCATGGTTGCGTCTTAGGATAATCATGTTAAATGTTTGTATATGGGGAACACCTTGACATTATCGGCTACGAATTAATCTAAGGATAAAATAGAGGCACATAGGAGTATATATAGATATACATACACAAGATCTATATGGAAGTTAATTAATTCTCAATAGAGCCTCGCAATTTTTCCGAAATACTTTCCAAGTTGTTGCATTTACATCTCCTTTCGTACAGAACCGGAGGTTTCGCGTTCATCATCGCCATTCGCATTAAATTCCAAATTATTCGTGACGCTAAAATAATAAACAGCTCGTGAAATGATCGGGAAATTGGCATCCGTAGGCACCCGCTCGCGCTTCCCCGATCCCCCCGGGCCCATTTCCAGGCCTCCCACGGTGCTGCGTCACGCGGATTTGAATAACGATTCATCGAGTCGCGCAATCAACGATTATACCGTAAATTGCCGTCCCATTCGATGCCGGTGGTTGCTTTCAGTCCCTGGATTACGAATTATACCAGCGGCGCGGCGCGGCGCGGCGCAACGCGGCATGGCATGGCGGTTCGGGACCGATTATCCGTCTTTCTCGCTGCTTTTGGCAGCGTGCACCGTTAAAATCCTCTCAATGGTGAAAGTGATCTGATAAACTTTGCGGCTCTCTCGTGTGCCGACCTTGAGGTTGCCGCGCGCTCGATCCCGCGGCGGCAACCTTTGCTTCGTGATCGATATTTCGTCGCCCTCCAATCCGCGCGCGTGTTGCGAAAATCCTTTTGCCTTTGTCGTGAGGCCAAGTACTTCTCTCTCTCTCTCTCTCTCTTTTTTCTCTTTCTCCCCTCTCGAACGTCATCTCGTTCTTATCCTCGTCCTGATCGCACCCTGGAAAGAAGGAGCGCGCGAATTTCTCGTGCGACGTGTCAGCGCATTCCTGATTCCGTGCGGCGACGAGCGGCCTCGGCTCGCTCGCGCGGTCGAATCTCCGCTCTCGCCTCGCTCGATCGGACGCACAGCAATGTAATCAAAGCTTCGAGCTTGACGTCACGGTGACTTGAGCGTGTCGCGACTTGCAAATACGCATACTGCTGAAACTATCCGTTGCGGTCTGCACTCCGCACGAGTGCCCCTCTGGGATTTGATACACGTAGATAAACGTAAAAGGTTCGCATGCGGCTGCACATGCGGCACACGAATTTGATTCCTTCCTCGTGTCCGCGAGACTTTGTGATTCGCCCGAGAAGTCCATCGAAAGTTTAACTTTAGTGACAAATATCTTAACGTTTCTTGACCTTTATTATATATATATATATTATAAATCTTATTTGTGTTTCTCTTTTTTTAATGTATTTATTTTACGTATCTTTAATATTTAAAGTGTTTTATACAATCGGGACTATTAATATAGCGCTTCGCTTCGTAAAAATTCAAAATGCTGGACAGTTCATTACTCGGACATACGATTTGAATCTCGTAAAAATTCAACATCGATGTATGTATGCTCGCAGGATATCAAAAAATATCGTAAAATTCATTGGACCTCGCCCTTTAATAAATTTTCCCGATAAATTACACCGCGCAGAATTATCGCTGCGCATTTATCTATCAATTTATCAATTCATTAATTTATTAATTTGTCGTGTACGCACGGTTGCGGTGTATACGGATGGCGTCCATCCCGCTACCTCGCAAAATATGCCGCATGAGAGAGCGACTTTTTGAAAATAGCGGAGGTCGTGAGTAGTCGCGCCAATTAATTCTCCTGCGCGACCTGTTAATTTTCTCTAAAAAATTTAATTTTCGGTCGCGCTTTAATCACGCCGCGCGCGATATCATGCGAAATTTCCAGGATAGGAAAAAGCTTTCTTTCCTGAAAGGACAAGCGACGTGGAAAAGGGATCAGCGCTCAGAAAAACTCGTAATGACATTAAACTATGGAACTATCAATACTCTGCTGCTACTCTTTATATCTATACGATTGTATGGAATTTCCATATATAAATTTGTACTACATACATATATATTTATATCACAAAGCTGTTAAAAAAAGCAGCAATTTCTTTCTTTCTTATTCGAATGTTTAATACGAATAAACTGTGTAATATATATTTTTATTTAAAATGTATTTTCCAGTTCACAGTCTCCTTTTATCTCTAGCATTAACAATTTATTTAATAAAGGATATTTTTAATGTAATGTAATTATTTAATATCAGGTACGTGCTTAATCTATTGCACCATCTATTAAACCAACATTTAATATAATTTTTGAATACATATTTCTTTTCAAACTAATTTTACTAATGTCGACGCGAGAGTTACGGATTATAACGCGTGCAGCATTATTTCTTCCGACTTACATATCGTTGCGAACTTAGTGTTTAATGTCGCCGACCTTTACCCGCTGCGCTACTTCGAAAGGCCATGAAACACGACGTTCATCGCCGCAACAGATTTTATTCCGTTGGGCGCGCTACACGTGCCGCCTCGCCCACCTACCTACACGCCGGATCTCGGATCACCTCGTTACGAATTCCACGCGATAACATCGTTAATCACGCCGATCGATCGGCCACCTTTCTTCGTCGTGCGTTTTTACCTACCGCAAAAATATGCATGTACGGAGATATTTGTCACTGGCGACGCGTGCACCAAATTCCACGGGGGTTGATAATATACAGGGATCGCAATATAGGATGACAGACCAGCGGTTTGTATGAGTTTAAATCTCGTTTCTTTTGGATAAAAACAAGTGTTACTTCAATAGGTACATTGTTTTTTCTGATATAAATTTGTAATGTCATATTATCGTTGATAATCAAATTTTGCATATTATATTTAAGTAATGTGACATAAACAGATGACAAATAAACTTTAAAGTCTAAATCTCGTTTCTTTTGAATAAAAAAAAGTGTTACTTTATAATACATTATTTTTTTAATATAAATTTGTGATGTCATATTATCATTGACAATTAAATTTGGTGATCATATTTAAGTAATGTGATATAAACAGACGGCAAATAAACTTTAAAAAAAAGATCCAGAGAAATTTGATCAAGTTAACAAGATTATTATGTGCCAAAAGAGACATCTAAAATCGGTTTACATACATTTTTATTTATATCTTTCTATAGATAAATTAATGTCTCGAATATCGGACGTGCTGGATTTCTGAAGTTTTAAAAACGACGTTCAATACTGCATTACGTTCTATAAAATCCGAATTTACGGAGTTTTATATCGATCGACTCTTTTTCCCCGCTCTGACGGAATCTGTGACTTTTTGTTACGCGTTAGTAATCGCAACTTGGCTAATTAGAACAATATTTTCTGCTAATTGCTTTCATTAGAATACCACGGTTACCCGGCTATTCTTTCTCTCGCCGTGGTGTAATGCTGTAGTTACGTATATCGATTAACGGCGCGATGGACGTAACACTGTACAGCCACTCTATAGCTATACATCTCGCGATAAGAACCGCGATAGCGCTTATACGTGCATTAAGGAAATTGCGCCGAAGTCACCTCCATTTCGGGGAATCGCGCGAATTTTGCGGGTCGCGATTCCGCACGGGTCCGTTCCCCATGTAAAATTTTTGCTTATTCGGATGCATATTCGGCGTTTGACACATATTGTTTGGACTCTATAAATATTTATAAAACGCGCGTTGCGTGCGCGCGGCACGCATGAAAATATTTAACAAGAATTTTGTTAAATATTAGTTAGTAAAAAGGCACGAAAATATACATCCAACGCGAACGGCTTTTTCACTGTCGTTTTGTTTAACTCCGTTTGCACACGCCGAGTAGTTTCCGAGCTCGATCGAAAAAAAAACCGTTCAAGATAAACAAGTTTTTCAGACGCGTTCGGTTGCGATTTGCGACTGTAACGTGTGCATTCATCTTCTGCAAATTTCTTCGGCGCATAACCGTAAGAATGCGGATTTGTATATCAACGCCGGTTCGTATTTGTCTACTCTATTCTTCCGGAAGAGGAAGTAAAACCGGAGCAAGGCGAAACTTTACTGTTAATCTTCCTTTCTAGATTTCAATCAGAAAGGTTTTCTTTTTTTATTTTTTGCCACGTGTTTATGTAAGAATAGTTGCACCGTAAAATTTTATTCTTATATATTCTAGCAGGATATTTTTATTTTTTCCCGACGAAATATTTCGCCTTTTGCGACGTCTCTTCAAATTTTTTGGTATTTTAATGTGCGTCGGTTCGGTCGCTAAATTTTCTGACGAAGGTCCCGCACGCGCACGAATCGCATTAATGCGGGCCCAATTCCGCATGCGGATTCCCTTAAATGCGATCATCGATGATGGCCAAATAGCGATATATTGTCGGAACGAAGGCATGACCTACGGGCACGATATCGTTTCGCGATAGATCCAGAGCTCGAATTGTTGCGCAACGAGAGTGACGGGCGGCACGTACGCACCCGCACACAAATAAGCGACTCATTACCTCACGACATTATTACCGCATACACGCGCGCCCACTGCACACCCACGCAAGTCGTATGACCGGCGTATCTCCCAGTCGAACTGGTTTACGAGAGATTGTTGATCATCCCAGAACGCGGAAGAGCGGAAGTTGCCTTCCGTAAAGCCGCGCGATAATCTGCAGAATACGCGCATGGCGCGGCACTGTGGACTTAATGCACCGACAATGCGGGTATTTGAAATTCCGATTATTATTATCTGTTTAGAAAGGAAGAAGATACGTGTTTATATGTTTTACATACAACGTATCTCGCTCGTAAAAAGAAGTTCTTGTCTTCTTTTTTTACTTTTATCAAACTATGAATTATCCGTTTCTAAATTGAAAATTCAAGTTTATCTTTTCCCTAAAATAATAATACGTTACTTCATACGTCTATATAAAGTTTGATACATGCGAATTTGAAAGCTTTATGAAGATCAAAATTTGATATGCATAGCTGATTTTAGCTTTAAATTTGACACCTAACCCCAATACATTTCCGTTGCTCGGATAAATGTGCCGACAGCTTGTCTCAATATAATAAACAATTGTAAGAGTTATTTGTGTATGCATAAAATAATAACAGATTCACGACCGCTTTCGCTACCGTCGGAAACGGAATAAAATAATAAAACGTTGCACTAATAATTGGTTTTGCTAACGATACCGAATGGCTATTGATTAGGCGGGCCGTACGTGGACACCGCTAAGCAAGACTCGTCCCGGGCGAAACGATGGAACGCGGTAATTGGTATACCATAAACAATACCAAATGTCCCTGTAGGCGCAGACTGACGGAAGTTACGCTCAGACAAACCGCATGTAAGCGGGATATGAGGCTGACGCGCGCGATGCAATCGTGGATGCACGTTGCATTTCCGGCCCGTACGATGCGTGCGCGTTATTTGCGCACGCCTCTATGATCCACCTGTCATAGGCACACAAATTCTCACTCTCGTGTGTACCGCGTATGCGAATCTCTGTGCTAGAAGTGCGTAGGCGCTAATGAAAATAACGGGCTTGCATTCGTGCCTGTATTTAGCGTCTGATTTGATGCGGCCGCCTATACAGTTCACATTTTCAGCGCGTATTCAACATTGAAAATGCCGCACTCATTTCGCGTATTTTCATTACAACATTTACATCAGATGAATAAAATCGATATTTTATTGCGGTTGTATCTAGCGAGAAACATGCGATGAAAATATGGACGAATATGTGCCTATTGATAAAAATTAGTTTATATTGTATTGAAATTCAGTTTCCTTGGCCGATTATTACGCTGCTTTTTCCTATTTTATTATACAATTATTTTTTTTCTCTCTCTCTTCTTTTATTCGAACATATATAATATACTCTCTTAAAATCAATCAGTGGAAACTCACTGTCAATCAGCGACTATACACTGATTGTCAGTGTAAAGTATAGCACTGAAAAATTCAGTGCTACACTTAACACTGATTCTCAGTGTATATCCACTCATTTCACTGATTGACTTTAAGAGAGTATACATATTTCTTTGTTTTTAGTTTCTTTGAGAAAAGAGAGATAGTGTAATTTAAGAAAGAATGCAGTTAAGAAGGACAAATCCATATTGGAAATAAAAATTGTATTATAGATATATACCTCATCTCGAAATAATTATAAATAATACGTACCAGAAAAATAATTCGGCATACCGAAGCCCACACTGTCGAACTCATCCTCGTCGGAAGAATCGTATCCTATACCTGTAATAAAAATAGTCGTCTTTAGTATGCGATGTATTTTTCGCGATAAAAGTCAATGTGCTTGAAAAATCTTAAAATAATTCTTAATCTTAAAATACGAGATAAATTGATTACATTTCATTAGATTTTTCTTGAAGCGATTTTAAATCTTTCATTTTCGTTTTGTTTTTTAAATATATGAGATGCATATAAAGATTTGTATAAAAATAACATCGTAGTTGCATTTTTCTTATTAATGATAAAATCAGTTTTTATAACTTTTCTTTCAAATGTTTTTATTAACTTTTAAATGTGTCACGATTATATTTTCGCTAGCAATTAATTTGATCAATAATGAGCTTTCACGAAGTCATGAATCATTGCGTTATTGAGATGTACGTATCTAATCGTTGATTCAATTATTCATATTTTAAATCGATTTTATTTTATATTTCACACGTTCTTTTTCGATAGAGCTAAAAATTGTATCATATCGACGTGCTTAGTCTGCAAATTATTTAGGACGCGTGCTATTTAAAACTTCCTTCTCACGTTCGCCATGGCAGCCATGCAGCGCTGCGACGATACACGCGGAAAAGTCATAATCGCCCGGGCAATTAGCCGCGAAATAACCATTAATTACATCATACATCATCCAATCCAGATAGGAGTGTGCTCGTGAAGGATTTCTAACGAATATTACCGACTGATGTGGCCACGACACCTCAAATTCGTGTGAATTTTTCTGCAAAATCGTCCGATGTAATAATATTTAACTTTCGCCGAATAAAAGAACGTATTTAATGGTTATAAATAATCTCACGATACGCACACTTTTGCATGTTTTTGCGTTGCTGCTCTCGTAATGGAACAAAAAAACTTCCACAGCAAATAAAAAACTTTGATAAAAAAAAAAGATTATAGATTTAATTCCGACATGAGTATTGTCGAAGAGATAAAAAGTTCATCGCGTTGACATTAAAAAGATCCGATAAAAGATATATTGAAAAATTAGAGGTAAAGGAAACGAGGACGAAAGTGACAATGATGTGAGGATAAAGATGAGGATGTGCCAACGATATGTTCACATCGCCGGCGCGATCAGTGGCGTTTCCACCGATTATCCAATTCGGTCGTCGTCAATTCGCATTGACGGACGGGAGTGTAGGTGTCAATTTCAGTCAATCTATTCCCCTTCTGCATGCAAGAAGCGCAGTAACGCGGGAGCCGAGAAAATCCGCGAGCGTGAGCTCACGACTGAAAAACGGCGCGGCGGAGATTGATAGAGCAGCCGAAACGCCTCTGACGGGATCGGCGTAAAGGGCCGATCTTATCGAATCGTATTCGCGGAAAAATCGATCGCCGAGCGTGATATTAATTCCCAGTAAAAACGAATACGTGTCACAAATTAAATTGTTAATTTCCTGGGATTGATAAAACACGCGCCCGCGCTCGTATCGATCGCTCGATAAAAGCACAAATTTTCATCGCGTAAGAGATTAATAATACGTTACGAATTTATGCGTCCACTATGCATTACAGCGTTGATAAATAGTGACAATTAATTATTTACATTGCAATTCAACGTGCGAAATATATGAATGTCTATCGGGCCCGTTGCACTTTAATATTTTACCGATATTGTTGATTATTGCAATGCAGCTATTTTTGCGCTTTAATTGAGAGAACGAAGGTACGCTTTTACCTCAAAAATTTAATTTGTGACAATTTTTTGCTGCTTGTGTTCGGGCTTTCACGCGGTGCGCGGGCGCGTGTTAAGGAGTGTTACATTAGTATGAAGACCAGTATAAATATTCATACAAATGTATATGATACAACGGAATTAATTCTTTCTGTACATAATTTTCAATTTATATACGCCTTATAAATTGCGTGGATTCCTTCGTGATTACGGGCCCGCCCTCTCCGCCGCCGGTGGGTATTTCGCCAGTAAATCTAGTTGTCCGGCACCAATGTGCAAATTCTGCGTGATGGATGTAGGATAGCGCTTGAACGGCCTGCGGCACCGCGCTCACGGGCGCTGTTCCCCTGAGAAATTTCCGCCGGATCGATCTATCGGGTCCGCTCGTTTTTTATACTTCCCATTTTTCTACGCTCCCTCCGTCCGTCGTTTCTTCGAGTGACATTAGGCGGACTTAATGCGGTACCGCGATAAAAAGGGGGCAACGCGGATGCGGCGGCGGCGGCGGCGGCGGCGGCGGCGGTACGTTGTGAGCGCGAATCGCAGCGTCGCGGTGCAACTGCCATTGACTGCAGAATGAAATAGAAGTTTCGCCAGGACCGGATGGTGAACGCGTTTCGCGCACCAAGGTTGACAAATTTCCGACAAATTTTTCGGATACACGGGAGAATATCAAGGAGATGTTTAAAAAAACCGCTCTTGTCAATGAATACTTTCGGGTAAAATTATTTTGCGTTAAATTATTTGTTAAAAGATCTTATCTAGCGTTAAAGTTATTTTTTAAAAGATCTTTTTTCAAATAGATTCGTCCCTGGAATTCGGCATTTTCGCAGCTACCTCGGAAGCTGCTGGCAAACTTCCACTTCTTATGGGTGGACCACCACCGTGTAGCTGTCAAAAACAGATATCCTCCGGCGGCGAAAAGAGTGACGAGTATCGTCAGATATTACCGGCATTCTCCTCGAATTATCGCACATTTGGATTCTATTAGGATCGTGAACTGGCTTTACGCGTGAATGTCGAGGTATAATTCGCAATTCGCGTTATTATGAATCCTCATAGAATTGCGAGAAGGAATACAGGGAAAAATAAGAATATGCGCATAAATTCTTTATTGCCGCGGTTGAAATCGGTTTTCTGGCGTATACAAATTTCATTTTTTTTCTGCTTTTTCTCTGGCTTTCCTTAAACGCTGCTCAATAGCAGTTTCACGATTAATACTCTGCAACTGTCGATTAATAAAGATTATACAATCGGATATCAAGTTGGCGATTTTTTTTTTATTTTTGAAAGTAATAATACCGCATTTCGAACAAGAACACGATGATAGAGATTTAGAATATGCAATCGTTGTCGGCCGGTCGGAATGCTTAATTGGAATGCTTATCGACTCGATCGATCCAACGCGCGTTTCGATATAAGGCAATTACAGTAATTGCGGCAAAGTATTGGTGGTTTTATGGGAAATATATACGTACAATAAACGCAGTTAAATACGTGCGATAATATTTTTTGCATTCTAATTAGCACTTAAATGTGGGAAATTCGTTTTTCTCGAAATTTCAACGTACTTTGTGTAAAATTTGACAGCGGATCCGTTAATGGAAAGGGAACTTTTCCTTTCCCTCTTTGCGCTGGCGATGTTTAAAACGCGTCATCTTATTGCATCGTTAAGAGTAAGCGTGGCTTGCTGAAGACGACCTGTATAGCGGTAGTTACCGCGGAAGATAATGAAGCCGTCAATCAAACGGAGTATTAATCCGATTCATCGAAATTGACGTGAATAGATGATGATTTCTATTGTTATTGCGAGCGCTCTCTCTCTCTCTCTCTCTCTCTCTCCATCTCATATCTCTGCTATTACGGATATTATCCGTTTTTAAACGCGTAGGAAAGTTTCGTAATAGGAGCTTGCGCGATAAAACCACTGTAAAAAGTGCTCGCTACCGACGACGACGATGCATCAAATTAACAGCTTAACAAGTTCGCATCGAACGATAGTTAGAAATACCTGCGGATTATAAGCGATTACGGAGAACGAGGAGCAATAAAATTTCGAACCATTTCGCGCAGATTCCGGGGAAATTGCCTTTGTTTACAGCGTAATATCATATTAATGGAGCGCTTAATTAACTGGGAAGTTCGAGTATTATGCTCGCGTTATTTATAACAAAGATATCGCGACGTTCGCGTGTTTGCGCGAAACTCCTCGGTTCCTCGCCCTCGAACGGCGCAAATTTGCCCGGAGGGCAAAATATTTCACTTGGTTGTTTAAAGATATTCTACGTTTCTCTTCTGTTTCGAGATTATCTCGTCCAAATAGATTAATCCATTAACCTTAAATCCCGAGGGAAAAATACCCGAAATTAGAATTTTGTTTCGCCTGGCTGCATATGACTAGAAATATTTTCGCTCTCTTTTGGATTAGGTAAATTTTGCATTGTGTTTTCGTTAATCTAGATTTGTTTCGCCTCGATGGATTTACACCACCTTCGTTTCGCCGGCAGTGAAATAGCGATGAAGTCTCTCGCGCGTTCTACGTCCCTTCCCACCGATACGCATTTTTCGAATGAAACGGGACAGGTACAGGGACTGGTCGCTCGATTGTCGGCGGACGAGCCTCGTAGTTTATTTAGTCTGTTTACCGGAAGAGATGTAACTGCGTGAAAAAAAATGCATGCCCCGTTGGAACGAGAAATTACAGGTCCGACACCGCCGCTGCCGCGACGTCTCGTGAAATATGCTTCCCCTTTCACTCTATCGCGCGACGCGTGTATTTTACCGCGGACCACCGCCATCACGTGGGACGGATAAATATTTGTCAAAGATATTACGATCGCGCGACGTTACACTTTTTAGAGCGCTCCTTAAGTCGTACGGTAACTCCGGCCGACGTTTTATTAAAATTCCTTAAACTTTGCGCTAGCGGCGCGAGAGACGCAGGCTTTTGCGTTTATTTAAATTTCCAAGAGGCTCTCAGGCGTGCGGGTCGTATGTTTTTATGGCAAAAATGCTGAGTGTGAAGAGAGAGAGAGAGAGAGAGAGAGAGAGAAACGGAAGGAGAATTTGTTGACGGTGTAATGTGTACACGTGCATTATGTATGTAAGTGACAAAATGTCATGTCAGTTCGAAATTATTTCCCAAATTATTTCGATCATTTAAATTCACTACTCCGTCCTTCATGCTCGTTTTATATATATTTTTTATGTTAATAACGCTCGTATAATTTTAATGATTTTCTTGAACATCTTTTAATGTCTCGTCCAAGTTATTTCTCATTATCTGAACGTCTCAAGCGACTTGATTGCGCTGAAAATGAGTCCGCCGATGCGAGAATATTTCCGATGCAAAGAGGAATGTGAAAAATCGATAGTCGACACGAACTGGTAAAAAGCCGAGGGGGAAAAAAGGATAATATCTCGCAGTACGTGCATAACGTGCATAACGCGTGCTCCAAAAAAAAAAATCGCTTAAAATCTCCGCGAAAGCTGTCTCATTGCGTCATTTATCGTTCGTAGTGACGTCTTCTGGTACGTATAACTGCAAGTGCATTGGGTCCCGGAGAGAATTTTAGGAATTCTATAGTCTTTTTGTTCTAATGAAGAATTTCATTCATTCCGTAAAATATTTCTCAGATTGCGCGCATTTATATATACGTTATAATTATATGCAGCTATACTTATCGAAGTTTATCTAGTTAACTGTATTCATTTTTAGACGTATAGACATACAAGTAAGTTGCCAATTATTGCGATAAACTCCTATTTTGAAAAAAAAAATTCGATTTTCCGTCACATAAACCGCAATTCTCCAAAAGTCATGTAATTGTTGATTATACATATACGAAAAAGAAATTAGATGAAAGCGATATGATAATACGAATAGACTGACCATGCGAGAAGATCACGGTGGAAGGAAATAATTTCAAAAAGAAACTTTACGAGAGCTTGGAATTTAATTTTACTGCAGACAGGGGTGAAATGAATTACGCAGCGGGGTCTCCGTATTATTTCCAATGATCCAGTTCTCTGCGAGGGTGACGCGAGAGACCGAGACTCCGGCATTCAAAGTTGCAATTTCAACCGATGGGTTATGGCAGGGATAGACAGGGGCACCTACCAATCGAGGTGGATGAAACGGGAAGTGGTGTTGCTGGTGCGGAGCGCCGACATTATGAAACTTGGAATCGAAATAGCGCGTACCGCACGAGTACGTACTTGATGTCAAAGGCGTAATAACTTGGAAGTACTTGCCCGCCGTGCGGTACGGCCCGCTCGATGTACGGGGCGCACGGCACGCACACACGCTCGCGTACACGCGCGAGCAAATTCGTGCGTGAATATACTCGCTCGTACATCATCCGCGTTCGAAGCGAGGAGTTATTGCCGCGCTGAGTGGAGGTAAATGCGTCAGATTGACACGCGGCACCATATTATGCACCCTGCGCACGTGAGGTGTGTGCCCCGTAGGTCCGACTCCACAGAGAAATTACGAATCGAGAATTTGGTTTATCGCTTACATTCGGCGCCGAGGACACACGTGCGGAGTCTAAAGATGCTCGAGTCTCAACGTGATTTAGGCGCCTTCAGTGCATTACACGTTAAGTACCAATGTTGCGTAACATACTGTGCTCCCCAGGTGTGTTAAATGGCGTGGTAATGAAGTCTTAAAATTATGACCGCGTATTCTCCAAGAAACATCCGTAGTCGGACGCACGTTGACGTTATTTATACTAGAAAATGTGAAATTGTTAAATATAGATTCTTCAGACTAAACATATTGCCTTTCTTTTTACGGATATACTAAAGATTTTATGCGTGATAAACATAAATGTGTATAAAATAAAAAGCCACATTCTGTGCAAAATACGATTTTAAGATACAAAATTATACATTATAGTAGTACAAAAATTAATTACAAGATGGTAGAAATAATTGTATATTATGATAAACAAAGATATTCTTGTATGATAATTGAGAACCGTTATAACTTTTCCCGGTATTTTTTGTACATCGATAAAACATTTAAGCGCAAATCAACTTGAAAGCTAAAATCCAGTTAAATTGCAGATATAATATTTCTACCTAACAACAAACAATTTTACTGTCGCAAATAAGAGACAATCCGTGATATCTAGATCACAGAACTAAATACGCTAAAACATCAGATTTCGTTCGCAAAACAAAAATGGAAATTCTCGTGTTCAAACGAATTGCTATACAAGGATAAAAGGCATTTCAGCACGGGGATGCAGATGGTCCCGAATTTGCGCGCTATCCTGCATTATCGAAGACTATCGTGTTAATCCGATTCGCGTTGAGCCGAAGAGTTTTTTTTTTTCCGAACGAAAATACGGGCTCGTTGTGTTTCGTATTGCTTTTTCCGCGCGATTTTGTCGATCACACCACGGTGGTTTTCGGAAACGCGATGATCACGCAAAGCGAGGATTACTGACACACGCGCGTGTACGGCGCTTCGCTTAAATAAAGATCAATACAACGTCTCTCTCGACGATAAATTCCTTCACGTTCTAACGGCATTAAATACTTGAGACGCAGCACGGATTATACGCCTCGGCTCAGTGAATGTTGCGTGAGTAGCGGTTAAAAGGAGAGAAGAGCTCGATGAGATGTGACGCGCTTAGGGATTTCGAGCGTGATATAAGATATCACGCAACTTTCAAGACAATTCGGAAATAGACTATAATATAAAGATATTATTAATGACGGAATATGTAATTCTGTTTTTGAAAATCAGATCCGAAAGGCAGGTGACTTTTTCAGCGAGCACTGATAATGAATAAACATCCATTTGTATATTTTTTTTATTTTATTTTAATTTAATTTAAAAGTTTCAAGTTAATACTTTTAAATAAAAATTAAATTGAAAATAACAAATTAAATTTAAGTTTAATTGTTAATCGATGTACAAAAAAAACCGGGAAAAGTTATACGGTTCTCAATTATCATACAAGAATATCTTTATTTATCATAATATACAAGTTAGTTAAATTTAAATTATTTAACATTAATGTCAATTTTTTCCTATAGTTCAGCTTAAGATACACGAGAAGGGAAACAAGTAAACGATATGCAACGCATATCTTTCTTTTCCCTGTCAGGGAACAAAGACTTTATTATGACTACATACGTTTTCTGAGAATCTTTCAACACACAATCAATGTCGCTAATTAGTCACCGTTATACCTGCGCTGTTCCCGTGTGCAATATACTGATTATCACAAAACCGTCGAGGTCACGTGTACGGAAATATACAGACAGTCTTCATTTTTTCATGTCCGCCAAATGCGTCATTTTTCGCGTAACTAATGTACGCGTAACATGATTCCAAGGGACATATATCAAAAAAAAAAGAAAGGAAAAAAAGTTTTGCACCATCCCCGTTATCTTGCGTATCCCTACATTGAGCTGGAAACTCCATTAATCTTCTCTTCTACATGATTTATTTAACAACTTGTTCTCTCCTTTACAAAATATTAGTATTGTACTGTACTCTGAGAAACGCTTCTTTTCCGACCGATAATTATACGCGAATAATTTCCACAATCGTGACTTACGTATCTTATTTTCAACCCTCACGCCACGCCGTGCCCTTTGCAATAGTATTTCAAGATACAGCCAAGTCTGACGCGCAAAACCTATGCTCATATGCTTTTATGATTGTTGATTCCGAAAATCAACGAGAATTTATTTCTTCTGCCTACGGATCGAACGTTCCGTTCCTCCCCTGAAATTACCGTAAGTCCTCCGGGCGGGGTCACGCTTGCCATCGCTGAAAATCAATGGTGCATTGACTTTTGCTCCCGACAGATTCGCCGAAACGCGAGATTGGATTTCAATTTGTGTGTGTTTCGGAGGAATATTCGTTATCCTCGTTATTAGACTTTCGGAAAGGCGGCGATTACGGCGGCGCGATATACGACAAAAAGCGAGCGAGCGAGATGGGACGAGGGAAGCGCTAATGATTGGTTTCAAATGAATTTCCACCTGGCAGATCCGATTTCGATGTCCGTGCGCGATATGCACTCACCTATTCATAATTACTCTATCGTTCTCCGCCGCCACCATCGCCAAGGGTCGCGGCAGTTTATGGCTTCGCGACTCGCGGGTAATTGGATTGTCTGCCGTCGACTGACCGAACGACCATCCCATAATTCTTTACGTCAACAAGAATGGCTACGGCGCTGCGCATTTTGTGCGCTGCACATTAGTGTTCGTCTTCTGCAATAGTTCCCGATAATCGCGTATTTTTCCTTATCTGTACTTATAAACGTATTTTGTATTGTTTTCGGATCACTTTATGGTTTGTGACGTGATAAGAGTTAATTAAGCCAATTTTAAAATAAGTTTACTATGTTGTGCAATGCCAACAAAAAGAATTGAGAGTTAATTAACCCAATTTTAGAAAAAGATAACTGTATTGTGTAATGCCAAAAGAAAATGGAGAGTAAAACTTTAAAAAAATATTCAACGTTTAACATTGACTCATTTGTAAAAATTTCTGTGACCTGGAAAGCTTATGACGTGAACTTATGCAAATGTATTCGCACATTATAATAATTATTATGACCAGCAGTTGCAAATATGATAAACTGGCAAAGCTAAAGCTCGTAAATACGCAGTAGGTAGTTGCTAAATGCAAAACTCGATTTTATCGTTTCGTGAATATTGACGTGAGCTCGTCCTTTTCGTAATCGCGTCCCGGGACTGTTGTATTCTCCTTTCTTGCTTCTCGCGAAAGCGTTAATACGGAAACTTTTGCATGCAAAGTTTTATTCGATTTTATTTAATTGAAAAGTTTTTATGTCTCGTTAGTTTTGCCCGTCGTTATTTCGATAACTTAAAAACATTCTTGACTTTCATCTCATAAAATATTAGATCACAAGAATAGCGTCTGATTTTGATTGTGTGATTATAGAAGATTGCGAGAAAATAACAAAAACACACGCTAAAAATTACCTCGAATAACAAATCAGGCGAATGTAAATTTGATGCGTAGATACTGTCAACGTGTTCCTTTCATAACTTTTGTCTCTCGCACATTTTAAATGCATGGAATTATAAATTTAGTACTTTAGAAAATTTCGTGATGTACTACTACTAAAAAATAAAACTGAACAAATTTGTGTAAACGTACGACAGCCATACTCTCTAAGATTAAAGGATTAAAAATACTTCTGCATAATCGTTGTAGACAGAGGTACAGCACTGCGTTGAAGAGTCTTTCTCTTTAAATCAGTTTGCATTTTCCGTGTGAATGCGCAAGATGATTTGTTTGATTCGAGAACTACGCCCGAATACTGTTTTTATTATCTACCGCTCCATTGCTGCGCGTGTGCAGCAAATAGCGATAGGCAAATTACCTGCCAGTAAAGACTTTTATGCGTGATGTTTAACGGCGGCGTTTCTTTCACACATATGCATGATCGCGTCGATATATGTTGCATTAAACGACGCTGTTAAATCATTATACGACCATGGCATCGCAGGTGTTCGTGTTTTTAAGCAAGGTCCAATGTCGATATTATACCTAGCACGATGTGAACGACCAATAAATATATGTAAATCAGCCTTGACACGCGAATAATTTAAAAAATTTATAAACTAATTCTCCTAGCAACACGTTTTATTATAAAATATTAATCTATCTCCGTGACATCAGTATATTATTTATTATTTTCTCGAAAAATAAAAAATGTTTTAAACACACATTTCACTTTCGCTTTTGTTTCTTAAATTAATGTTTCTATTTGTTTCTTAACTGAACAGCAATGCTAGCATTTTTCTTCTTTCTCTTCTTGTGTCGCTTAGCAGCGTATAGACGATCAGCTGTCTAAAACTTATTGTTAGAGAACGAGGCGTAGAGATTCTAAGGATTATACAAAGCAATGGTACTCTTATACAAATGTTATTATAACAGCATGTTGCTAACGCAAATTACACGATGCGCGTGGTAAAATGCATTGTCGGGACAAAAGTCGTGCACGAGTTGAAGCTAAGGACGCGCTTTACTTTAATCCTGAAATGTATACTCGTTTCATCTTATCTGTCGTGTGTCTAGGAAATACCCTATTCCATGATATCCCATAATAAATTGCTCTGAAGAACTTTTGCACAAATAAAAAAATTATATGTAAAAGGCTGATAATTTACTTTATGAAAAGTTACTCAATTAAACATTTAAGTGTGCGTGTAATATTGTTTTGAAACGATTGATAATGCATTTAATGTTATGTATATATTTATTTATATTTATTGACAATATAATTAAATTTGTCTCGTGTGTATTTATATTTTAATAGTTCTCTTTTGATTTTTTTCTACAGTTTATTACAAAATATAAAAAAATAATACATTTTATTATTAAGTTTAGATATTAAATGACGTAACGAAAGTAAAATGTTATTGATAACGTTTTCACAATTGGCTTCATTGAGTGTTTTCACATTTAGTTTCATTGACCTTAAACGTCGAAAATATTCGCTTTAAAGAACAATATTGGAGCACACGTTTGATATGAAATTGTTAGATAAAAATAATTTTATATATTTAATGTTATATAGCTTCTTACGCTGTCCTGAATTTACGTGCATTCATTTTTATTACCGAACACGTCGCAGATTTATCGCTTGTAACTGCTGGATCACGTGTCTACTGAATAGGTTTTGCTCTATGCAGTTAATTGCGCAGAATCGCAGTCGAGATATTGACCTCAGGACTATGTCGGGAGAAACGGAAAAAAAAAGATGCGCCGACAAAAAGTTCGCGGAGTACTGCCTTTTTTCATTTAAATGGCCGTAAGGCGGCGGCGGGACGCAGGCTGCATACTTAATGGAGGCATATTCTGCGGTGCCACTGCCACTCAAGGCAAGCCCAACACTACGTCAACGGGGGTCAGGCTGTTCGCGACAGGAAAATAATATGAGTTGGTCATAATCCGCGGCAGCACTTCGCCTCCAGATACGGAGGTGCACAACAAACTAAGCCGTCGACACGCAAGGACACTCGCCACGTACGGAGTTGCGCGAAGTATAGCGAGCCGGTAATAACGATGCCTGATAAAAATGTCTTTCTTCTGAACTTTTTCTCGGCGAAAAAATATCAGATCAATGTATTTATAAGTTGTACAGATGTACCGTTTCCATTTAAATATGGCCGCGGGTAATGTGCCAGTGTCGTTTCTATTATAAAAATTACAAAGATCGCGGTAAGAAAATTTCTCAACGGCAAAAATCGGAGGCATAAAAGTATCCGAGCGGAGTACATTATTGCTCTTTGCCCACGCAATCGTGCTGTGCTATCGTATACGTCACGCATCCGCATTGTGCCGCGCGCGCGGTCAATTGTAATACATACACGTGCACCGGTATGATGATTACACGTGTGAAGCGAGCGGGTGAAAGGGAGGTCGGCGACAGGAGGCTCGTCAAACGACGATGCGGAACATAGGAAGAAGGAATGACATTATCGGATTGTGCAATAGACATGCGACACTGAATCAACTACTCGGAGACCGAACGAGGCGTCGGAAGTAATTAGTCACGAATTTTTTTTTCACACTGTAATCGGTGTCCAGCGGACTGAGTGATTTACGCGGCACATTTCTACGCGAATGCGAATTCACTCGCGTGTGTGATGTAGGATGATGACTCGCGCCAGTCTACTGAATGAAATGAAAAAATATCTATTAATATAACTGCGATTGCCGCAACGCGAGATGAAATACACGGTATTGGTACGCCAAATATTACGAAAGCTAACTTCGATCGTAACTTTGAGTAAATTGTCGAACATTGATTGTCTAATCGGATATGAAAAAGTAAACGTGTGTAGCTTTTATATTCTGAAATTTATGAAGTTACATACGTGGCATTTGTAAATCGTGTATAATAATTCTTTTATAAATGGAGCAGCAACACAATTGATCATTAGCGAGCGTAAATACGCGTATCTCCCTTTATCCGTCCGCACACGTATGGCCGATGGAACGGCAAATTCGACCGTTACCGCGTATCGATTTTTGCATAAAGTACAATTATTCGCATAAATGAACCGCGGAGCGGAGCAAAGAGCACGCCGCGCTCGCGATAGCGCTAAATGTCATGTTTGCCGCACGAAAGAGATTTACGATTGCAGACGATTACGCAGGCTCGTCTTGAAGGCGACGCGTGATTACCCAGCAGGGAGATTACCCAGCAGTGACGATTATGTATTCTTAATAGGATTAAGCGCAATCTGCTTATACACCGCCGCGGCGCGGCGCGGCGCGGTGCGGCGCCGTGACAGGACTCGCGCTGGTTTGATGCTTACAAACCGCCACGTCGCCTATCTCTACCTACCCTCGCCCGAGGACGGCGAGGCGAACGAAGCTCACCGCGATCGAAACTCGCCGAAACTCGATTTTCGTAGCTTGTTGGCAAGTCGCCGTCCCGGGGAAGTCTCAAAAATTACATTATTATCCGGCTGTCACCCGGCTGTCAGCGAGCGTAATGAGAGCAGACGTTCTCTCTCCTGCGGAGACCGCGCGTTGTAACGGCGAAATTCCGCGGCATGGAAACTGGCAGGTGCATCACGTTAGGAGAAACACCTCGCCGGAGGCGTCATACTCCTCACCCAAGTAATATTACGGACGCGTAACGTTCACCCATGGTGAAAGAAATTTAATTGTATGATTGTACGCCGTCTGCGCCGCGCGCCACGGGCCACTAATGATTCAACAATTACGAAACTTCGCCTCCGAGGCCGAACTATCGCCCGTCCGTATTTCTCCCGGTGTCTTTTGCAATAACAAATAACAATCTGAAAGCTTTTGATTGTTGTTTCACCGCTCCAAGTTATTCAGAATGTATACCGTAATGCGCGTGGCGCGTCACGATGCCACTGGCTAAAATATTCGTATCATTTGGTGCTTCAACGAATATGCACAAAGTTCCGAGACTGTTTTACAAATGTTGCTCTCCGCAATAACGCGGCATGCATTTATGCATGTACAATTATTCGAATGCAAACTCGTTAATCTGTTTTAGACGCGGGACTGCTTGCGTCGTAAAAATCATAAACGATATTTTTAAACAGATGAGAAAACGAACACGTATACATTCCCGATGCACTGCACGAAGCTGAAATGAAAGCTTAGTATTTTATTATTAATATTATTTAAAAATAATTTCATAAATAATAAATAATATTCGTTTAAAAATAACATTTAACTGTCTTTCATATTTAAAAGAGTATTACACACACTCGACACTCAAAAAGTGATTACATTCAAAATTATTATATTTACAAATCAATATGTCAAACTGTTTTATAAATATAACGTAAAGTGTAATTAAACTTTCAACTCTGGCAAAGGAGAGTTTTGATAAATTAGCGACAAAATCATAATTCGCAATTGCCGGGAAAAGTCAGGTCGATTTATTTTTGTGAAGATTTCCGCACGGTTGAAAACGGTCGAGACACACAAACGTCAGGCCGAGAGATAAAGTTACATTAAAATCAAGAGGAATAAATTGGAGTTCGACGGAAATTCGCTCGGACAATTATCTTGGGGACGAAGCAGCTCCAATTAAACGAGCTTCCTGCCGTTCCCGTCTCGCAAAATCGGGTCCGATGCTAATTAGCAAAGTCTATGCTGGAAGTGAATTTCATATCGAGTTGTAATCGAGTAAACAACGGCCTTAAGTAGTTCGAGCGTGCTATCTGCTTCCATGATTTCTTCGTGACCTGACATTCAATCGCGATATTCGCCGGTTGGGGGCACTCGTCTTGTCTTATAACGACGCATAAATGTCGTGAACCGAAAATAATCCCGGAGCATCGCTCAATGCGACGAGCGAAGCCGCGATAAACGTCGGTACTTGGACGGATGCATGAGAAGTAGGCGTGAAAATGTAGAGATTCCATTTTATTACGATTACTATCGTAATTATGATTCAGGATGCGCGAGGATTTGAATTTTATCTATCTTCCTTTTTTCCGAAAGATTCAATAATTTACTCGCGAAAGCATTAAAAAATCGCGCGTATAAATTTTATTTAACTCTGAATTTATTCGATATATAATACCAAATGCACTTAGTTTGTCTGGTTATTTAAAAAGTTGAAGGATTAGAAGTTAAATATAATAAATGTATTTGCTCGGTCTGAATTTGTAAGTTAACTGAAATATTTACTTATTCGAGCCACTAACTAAATGCGCTTGCAAATACTCAATATTAATTTGCTGTTCAACATTAGATTAAATCTATTTTTACCATTTCGACTTTCATTGATTTAACATAGCACTTTATCGCATAACTGTGCATTTTCAAATCGAAAGAGCCGATTATAGCAACAATGGAATATTCCATTAACTTCAATAATCCGGTTTATAGTTATAGATGAACTATCTTGAGAGGATTACGTGTGGCAATTTAAACAATAGTTAAATGGCAAAATTAACAAAATTAGGAGAAATCGAAATGTAACTACATATATCATTTCATAAAATATTACATTGACGAAAAGAGCGGTTAATTATGCCGATCGCTATTTACTTAAAAAATTACTTGCAATTATGAAATTAAATTATTGAATTAAATCATGAATAGTTGCCTTGATTCAAATTGATGAGTGATTATTAAACGAGAAAATACTTCGCGCTAAGAAGGATAATGTAGCACGATCTTCTTGCGAGAACTCTTGAAACTCAGAACTTAATTAAGGAATACAATCACAATCGACACAAGACTAAAAACCGATTTAGACATCGGAAAGTTAACAGGAATTATAACAAATTTCGAATACGGTAAACGATGACGTCGCGACGTAGCGCGTGAGCTTTGAAAATCTGCACGACAATCTTCTCGTCGTGGAAATTCAATTTTTACACCCGCGGCATCGAGACGTGCGCGCGAGGGAAAAAAAAAAGAAAACTCGCTAATTTGAAAAAAAAAAAGAGTCGCACTCACTTGGGTACCCGCGTGCGTACGCGACGAGGCACGCCGCAACGAGAAGAACGTGGACGAACGTTTTCATCCTGTCGCACACAGGGAACGTCGACAACTCGAGAACCAACTGCCAGGGACCGCCTGCTACCTCGTCGATGCCTCGATCGACACTAAAACGGTCCACCCGAACGACGGCTGTCACGTACGACGACTCGCGAAAGGATCAAGGTTACTTGCCAGACCGGCTCGTGGAAAACACCGACGCTTTGCCCCGCGGCATTCGTCCGCGCCGCGGCTATATGCCGATCCCCCGGTCGCGGTAGCGCCAATGAGCGCCGATCGGCGGTCACGTGGCGCGGGTCACGTGATCGCGAGCGGAGCGCGGCGCGCGATTTTGAGTCACGTCGCCGCTCTTCCCGGTATCGGCAATCTTTATAATTCCGCGCCGCTATCGGGGCAAGTACAACGCGCGCACTAACAATCGCGTCTCCGAGTCTGATTACCGCGAACCGACGAGCAATTACACATGCACTGATAATTATTCAAGTGTCAGACTAACAAGTGCATAATACGCGTCGTGAGTAATACTCTTGTTCCGAGTAAACACCGCGAACGTTATCGCGCCTGTCGTCGAATTACAATTAGTTCGAAAACTTACGAGGCGTTCTGAAGAAGAAAAAAAAAAACCGGCGAAGATAAACGGCGCGAATAACAGTTTTTAATTTTAACCCGAGACGTTGAGAAATTTTGTAATCTTGATGAAAACGGGTCAGAGGAGAGCGGCGGCTCGCATCGGGGGGATCCTTATCGTACGCACGTGGTGCAAGGGTGATATGCACGAGCAAGTGTATACGCGCGCGATCGTGCGTGCATACACGCTCCGCGCGCCTGTATTGTATGCGGGTTATTATTATTATTGCAGAAACCGCATGGTGCAGCGGTGGCGGGCGAACTAGCGCAGCGGAACACGATAATTATCGTGCGTCTCACAACAAGCTTGTGTGTACACGCGGGCCGCTTTACGCACGCATCGGTGTACCGCTTGCCATGCTTGCGCGCGTTCGCGTAAGAAGTCTGTACATGAACCGCCGAGAAACTTCGGAACCAGACGAGACTTGCCTGACAAGATGCTTAACCCTGAGACAGGAGCTACTTTTACAACCGCGAAGACGTAACAGATTACTTCAAATAAATTGTTACCGCGCAAAATTCCGGTGTCACTAGACTAACCGCTTTTCGCGAAGAGACTGTCGTTTATAATCCTTTAAAATTATTTCAAGATATAAAAATGCAAATATATCAAGTTTCTTCTACAAAGCTCCGTATTAAAGGGGTACTCCGGGAATATTTGCGTTTGATATAAAGTTAATAGTAAAGGCGAAATATACATTCAGAATAAAAATTATGTCTTTGGAGTGCGGCGTTTCAGTATTCGCGAAAGCTACCTATAAATTTTCGCTGTTACATGTTGATAAAAGCGGTAATTGCGCGGTGAAACACCCTGTTATTATGTGCGATCGGACCTTGTGATCGGTTACGTCAGGACTGCATATTTATGTAACCATGTCGTTTTCTAAGAATAGTTGAAATCGTGTAATTCATATATTTTTTTTTCATCATCATCTCGAATAAGGTATAAGCTACGAACACGCACTCCTCGCTTCGTTACTTTCATAGATTTTCTATGCACGCGATTCATATGTGCTCTGCGCAAAATTGTAGTAAAAATAGACACGGGCGATTCATTGGAATAGATAAATGCAGCATTATGTGACGTCCGTTTCGTCGTCTCTCTACCGCATATGAATTTAACCTTGCACTTATTATCACTCTAGGTATTTCCGGTTACCGTAACATATATCGTTGTGATAGCTGCTACCTGGAAGATATAGTCTAATGCTGAATTAGCAGCGGAAGCTCAAGTTACAGTTGGAACAAACGTATCTAATGGATTTATCAAAATTGCTGCTACAGATAAATAAAATTATACAAAATGATAATTATAATTTTAATTAAATTAATTAAATTAAGAAACTGACTTTGAAATTTCAATTCGCCTTATGATGAATAATTTCCATAATTTCTTTTAGGAAAAAAATACTTCAATAATTGAATTTTAAACATTA
This sequence comes from Tetramorium simillimum, assembly GCA_011636635.1. Classification (NCBI taxonomy): domain Eukaryota; kingdom Metazoa; phylum Arthropoda; class Insecta; order Hymenoptera; family Formicidae; genus Tetramorium; species Tetramorium simillimum. The sequence continues at coordinate 38,085 of VBVQ01000341.1, read as the reverse complement.
TCTAAGTGTATAATTATCTAAATATGAATTAACACCAAGTAATCGTAGATCTTTGGTCAGTCGAACGATTTGAAGCAATTGTTCTTTGATTCAGATTTCTTGGAAAACGACGCGAGAGCAATCTTCATTTCTTGCGTCTAATGCGTCCCATCTACCTATAAGAAACAATTTTTTTATCACAGTTTTTTTGCACCGTGTTATCGAAATGAAAATGAGTCCTTGCTCTTGGTATAACTGCGTCAGCTATTGTTCGCCGATGCGATTAGTCACAAACGGGTAAATATGCGATGGATTAATAACAAGAGAGAAAAAGAGAGATTTATATATAAAGAGAGAGAGAGAGAACCTGAGCCCGGGTCGAATGCCGTTAAGTCGTGCGTTCAGTGACCGCACGGACACACGGCGGCCTGCAAACAACAGACAGTTTGATTAAAAGTAATTGCGTATGTCCAATGTAGCCGGGATTTTGGACGAATTTTCGAATCGGTCGCGTCGCGCGCCGCATCGCGTCGTGTTCATTCACAGGCCGCTGGTAATTTCGCGAAAATGCATTTCACGGGTCGATTGCAATGTGGATCACGCTGTTGTTTTCGGCTTCGTGCCCGCTTCCTGCGATCCTTCCGGCCCGAGCGTACCAGCCGCTATAATTTATGATGCGGAAGAGCCGGTATAATGGCCACGAGCAAGCCGAAGGCGACTTCTCTCGTCGTCGTGGACCTCTTGCCACTGTAAAGCGCGCGAGCAATCGGCTAAATGTATTTAACGGCGCGTCGGAAGACGCAGCGTGCATAATTTAAGTTCCGCATTCAGTTTCCTATATCGAGCGCATTCTCCAGCACCGAACTCCATACAGAGTTTTCTGCGTCTGCGTTAACAACGTTTGTCGGTATATAACGAGGACGTCGCGTGGATTGACAAGTCTAACGCGATAACAGCTTGATCATTCGAAAAAAAATCATGTAGGAATTTAAGTTGCATTTTTAATTAACTTATTGTGTATTGGCATAATTATTTTCTTCAATAATTTAATATAACGACAAATATCGTTAACGCGATACGGAGATATCATTACTGTACTTTATCCGCTACTCGTATGCTCTCATTAAAATATAGCCTTCGGCGTTTTTTGTATAAAGGATAAGATGTATATTAGAGTCATATCATATTAAGTGTCATAATAAAGTTTTATAACATCTTTTCATTCTTTTCTTCGTTTTGACTTAGTTTTTAATTATAAACCGTACCTTTATATGCTGATCATAAATATTTTTATTTAATTATTCAGAATTTCCCACATTGTTTTTTTTTTTATAAATGCCACAAGAATCTCCGGAAACATTGAAAAAAGTGTTTATGCTCGCTATTTGCGGCATGTTATGTGGATATTTCGATCGTACTGCTGGGGATATATCGACGTGCTTTTATTTTACTTCGAGCACTTTGATTATGAAATGTAAATGAGATTGTCCGTTAGTTTTATTGCGTCGTCGATCTTATATAATGTAAATTGCAATGTATTGCAGAGAAATAGTTAGAAAACGTAATTGGGAATTTCCAATAAGCGACACGTCATTTACTGCGATGAATTTAATTATTCAACCTTGTCTGAAGCGATATGCACTTCGACTTTAAGAGGTTTAAAAACAGTTATTATTTATATAGTAATTATAAGAATTATAATTCACTATAAAAATGAAATGAGCAAAATCCTTCCTCATGTAGTATATAAAATATCTATGAAAAACACCATTTCATAATTTAAAATTATTGTTTCTTTATGCATAAAGCAGAGTGCTATACTAATACTATGCACAAACTGCCACCGACACCCGCTTCGAAAAGGTAATAATGAGAATTTTTCTATCGTAATCTGCTATATGTCCGCAATTTGACAAACGCATTAGCTCGTTAAGCGCAAGCAGTTTGCGATTAAACTTTAGTAATTCCCCTTTGAAAAGCTCAAGACCGAGTCGATTAAGGGTAACTAGCACCGTATACAAAAGTTCTCGTGCAAAGTACAGAAAGTAATGGGACAATGGTCCATCATTAAGAAATATAAGATTACGAGAGGTGTATATTCCGAGACACATAATATCGTAAAAATGTTTGTAACGAAATTAAAAATAAAGTTATTAGTTACTCGTCAACGGTCAAATCACATTGAACGTAAAAGTTCTCGTTCGATCACTTAAGTCAATAAAGTTATTTATTAATTATCGACCGAACGAAATATACTCTTAACCGAAATGTATTCGCTCAATGACACGTGCGTATTTAAAGTCATAAACGGTGTTAACCTCATAATATTATCTCTCGTCATATATTTGCCCTCTTGAAACCGTATTAGATTTTCCGCGCACATGGGAGGGAGGCGGAAGATCTGGCTTGAATGAATCAGTGGCAAATAAGCGTCCCCGTCAAGACTGGTACCGGTGAGATCGACGTGCGACGCAGATGTTGAGTCATTCGTGCTAGAAATATCGTAATTGCCTCATCCGTACACATATATAGATGCATTTCTCGTCATGTAAGTATGTATGTATGTATGTACAGATAACAAGAATGACGCATCCAGTAGATTATAATTCTCGGCGACGTGGTTCTTCGTTTTTTTTTTCTTTTTTTTAAGCCAGCGATTCAAGTTTCCTGTCGAATTTGCATACGATATTTGCGTCATGGAAGAAATTAATTTTTTTCTTAATTCATGAAAGAAATAATCCGGTCCAAATATGTGCGCGGTTTGCGAATAAATTACAACCGTAACTTCACGTCAATTCAAACCGACATTTGACGATAATCCTCTCGTTCATATTTGTATATATATAGATATTGAATATATTACGGAGTCTCTCGCGTTTGTCAAACGCGTGACAGTTTGCGGGAATACATTTTATTGTATATATTACGGCGTCAGATACCAACAAACGTTATCTCTTTCCCTAGATTCTACCGCGCCTGTGTAAATTTGGAAGTTTATCACGTTGGGCAAACTCACGGTATTGTTGCGGTCGCTCCGCAACGAACGGAAAAAAAGTGAGTTTGCATATCGAATTGCATAAACAATGTATTAATTGAAAGGGCCGGTGAATGAAAGCGCATGGTTTAACAATATTTTCGAAAATATTTTAATCCGGAAACAGTTACGCGCATTTCGCCAGTATAATAGGAAAAAAATCTTTTTTAGACTAACAAATGTTTGGAATAAAAACGACAGCGAAGAATAAACGATAGAGTTTATCTAAAGATAAAATAATAATAAAAACCTCCTGAAAATATTTGGCGAAAAATGCGGTTATTTGTGACGTTCGCTAAAATATTTTCATTGTTGTAGCGTTAAGGTTTCCGCTGGCAAACTAGTCTGACAATAGCGATTAATTGTACTGTTTCGGTTAAATATCGCCTTTCGTATGCACATTGGGATACGTGCATGTGCGAAATGTAGTGATTCATTTTCGAGATTAACAGAACTCTCGCAAGAATTTTGCAATCGCTCTCGGGCACTTTTGCCCGGATTCTTCAATTGCGAAAGCGTTAAATGTCCGCGCTCGCAAAGTGTCCACTTAAGCACTTACTTCTGCATATGAATGAGATATTCGTGTGACAGATTATAATACACACCATCTGCAGTTCCGCATCCGTTCACTGTTGCGCCACACACATCGATTCGATCCATCCGGCGGCGCTCGTCGGTGAAACATCGAATTGAAAATATGTGTTTTTTTTTTTCGCAGCTATCCGGAGGATGACGAGGCATCAATTTACAATAGCGTGACCGTGCTGTATAATACATTGACTATACCATTCACCAAACGAGGACAACGGCGATTTGTCCGCGGCGATGAAATACATGGCCGTATAGAAAGTCGTGCCTCGTTATTCCGCTATGCGGAATCGCTCGATTTCTCGCGAGCGAATAAAAGGGAGAATTTGTCCTTAAAAACAACGAATCTTCCCGCCTGAGTCAACAGCGCACGCGTTTGTATCGCTTAAGCTTGAGATACCGTAATCTCTCGATAGCTTAGTATTTCGTGTGGCATCGACGTGATATTAATTCTAGATGCCAGCAACGTAACAATATACGTATTATTGCAGTGTTCCAATTCGACGGGAATGGAATGTTCGCTGCGTTTCGGTTAAATACGAATGCACTTCAAACAGAGATGCACGTCGCGCGTAACTGTTTTATTCGGACTTGGGGGATGGGAAATTGATTTCAACATTCCCGTCATAAATATGGACGTAATGAAGCGCGAAACCAGGTCCCGGCGCGAGCGGCTGCATACGAAACGACGAAAAAAATGCAATTAATATTTTTATATCTGATTAAATTAATAAAAACAGAATATAATCACGTTGAGGTTGTTGATATCATCCATTTACCTAGTTACGCTGCATTTCACCGTGGTAAATCTAATTTTCGTCGCAGCGGATAATTATAATGGCTTCTGTCTCGATACTTTTTTTTTCTCTCATATCCTAATTTTCACGCGATGGTGCACTCGTCCTTGCAGCCGGTCTTGAGAAACATTTGCGCATGCAACTGCTGGAAAAAGTATGCTAAGGTCGAGTGATCGACATGCGGGTTACCCAGTAAGTCAGGGTCTTCGTCATTCTACCGAATTGCGGCGATCGAGAACCGGATCGGCTGAAATTATGCCCTAAAATTAGCCCGTTAAACGACGCGCTCTAAATCATTGACGTTTCACGTGTTCACTTTCCAGCAGCGCGCGGGCCTTTGATAAATTTATCTCGCGTAAAAACGCTCCCAATTTTCCCGGCAGCGTGTCGGTGGTGACCCTGTCGTGTCCGTCTGCACCAGGTACCGTTTATGGATCGGTTGGTTGCTATAGCGCGAATACCAGCACTCTCGTTCTCTCTTCCTCTCTCTCTCTCTCTCTTCACCTGTGCCACCCTCTCGTCGGGGGGCAAGAGAATCTCGAGTGTTATATCAATGGAGTCGGCCGCGAGTAGCCGTACAGCGAAGTGGTTTTTCGCTTTATCGCGACGGAAATGGCGCGCTGCTCGACCTTGAGAACGTCTGGAGACACTCGAGAGGGTTTCCGTTCGAGCGACGTCGGTTGAGAAGAGCTGACGAATAAGTGGGAAAAATCGAGCTCGAGCGTGGTGGAGCGAGTGCGGAGCTTTCGGTGCTTTTTTTCTCCCCCGACCGAAGGGATATGTCTGAATGGGTGGTGTTTGCTCGTGCCGCGTTGGTCGCGGCAGCCAGGTCAACGCCGGCTCGATCCTCGACCGCGTGATCAGCCAGGCGAGCAACGAGGATCAATGCCTACTGTATCGGCTGGCCAACTACAAGAAGGGCGGTGAGCTGATCGAGGCGTACAATCAGGGCGGTCAGCCGGAGGTGGAGAAGCTGATCCGCGAGCAATTCGGTATCCTGATGTATGCGGACGGTAAGGGCCAGACGATCAATCGCGCCGAGTACCTACGCTGGAAGTTCCGCGATCTCGAGCAGGTCGTGCTGCCGATTGAGGCTTCGCTCTCGCGCTTCGATCCGCTAGCGCAGTGGAACGATCACGAGGCCTGCTGGCAGATGCAGTACAGGGGCTCGCTGGGCGAGACCTTGCTGCACGTTCTCATCATATGCGACACGCGGATACACACCAGAATAGCGCGCATACTGCTCAAGTGTTTTCCGCGACTGGCCATCGACGTCGTTGAGGGCGAAGAGTACCTCGGTGCGAGCGCACTTCACCTGGCGATCGCTTACAACAACAATGAGCTCGTGCAGGATCTGGTCGAGGCAGGCGCGATTATCTCGCAGCGGGCCATTGGTAGCTTCTTCCTACCGCGCGATCAGCAAAGGATGAATCCCGCTAGGAATACCGATTACGAGGGTCTCGCGTATCTGGGAGAGTACCCGCTCGCCTGGGCCGCCTGCTGCGCTAACGAGAGCGTCTACAACTTGCTGCTTGATGTCGGCGCGGATCCTGACGAGCAAGATTCTTTCGGAAACATGATTTTGCACATGGTCGTAGTTTGTGATAAACTGGTACGTATCGATGTAAACGTAAAAAAAATAGATTTCAGAAATCTGCGATGACTTATACATAACCCTCTTATTTTTTTTTAATTTTGTTGATTTTATAATGTTTTAATTAAGCCAATACTGTTGTAAAAGTACATTATTTTCTATGGATTTTATTATTTTTTATTGTTGTTAAACTTTTTTAATAAATGTGATGATCTATATTTTTTTAAATTCCCTTTATGCTATTCCAACGATTTTTTTTATTTCATCCCGAAGTAGTAAAACACAGATATTGACATTTTTTCCCAACATGGTCCACCCGCCACCGTTTCAAAACAGCTCGCTAGAGAACTATTATTTGACGTAGGACATGTTCGGCTACGCATTACGACATCCGAAGCTTCCTGCTCGCAACGGAATCGTGAATGCCGCGGGCCTGACCCCGCTGACACTCGCCTGCCAGCTGGGGCGTGCCGAGGTCTTCCGTGAGATGCTGGAGCTGTCCGCGCGGGAGTTCTGGCGTTACAGTAATATCACTTGCTCGGCGTACCCTCTCAATGCCCTCGACACGCTGCTACCCGACGGCAGAACAAGTACGTCGTAAAGCTAATCGAATTACGCCGGTCCGGCTCTACGAGAATCGTTATCCACGGTCCACTGAATCGTGCATCTTCAAGTGGCCCTCACTTTGTCGCATGTTCCTCGAGTTAATTGCGACGAGTCAAGGCCGAGATGTTCCCAAATAGTAGCACCGTAGCGATACTGTAGCGCGGAAGAGACATTCTCGTTGTTCTTTTTGCTCATGCACCGTCTCTTTCTCGTTTGCTTTTTATTTGTTTAAAAATTAAAGTTTGTTCTAATTTATTTTAAAAGGTTGTAAATCTTATACACGCGACATAGCATTTTTTATTGAAAGAAATATCTACAATATTTTTAGACTTTTTAATATTTTACGCAATTTTTCTTTAGTTAGTACTAATTTCAAGAAACTAAATTTACGCTTTTAACGGTGTACTGTACATACAACAGAATTTATTTTACTTCAGCTATTTTTTCTGCTATTTGTAGTTCATGCCTTTTTCAAATTTTCAAATTTGGTATATATTGTACTTTTTAAAGAAAGATTTTGGTCTCTCTTATAAGATATAAAATAAGTTAGTATATTGTATTTTACGCTATACTCTAATCTATTTTCTTGCCTCTTTTTTTTAATCTGAAATGTTATAACACACCTCCAGGAATAAAGTGTCGGGAATGTCTTTGAAATATTCGGTAAATTATTTCGCGTTGAGTTTTTTCGTGCTGTATCATACGCGCAGCTTATGTAAAATTGTTCTCACGGTTTCCAACGGCTTACCCTCGTGTAAAGCGTCCCAACAAGAAGAAGGTGGCAATAGAGCAAAAATTGCGACACGAGTGTTGACGACAGGAGAAGAGAAAAAAGACAGAGAGAGAGGGGAGAGAGAGAGAGAGAGAGAGAGAGAGAGAGAGAGAGAGAGAGAGAACCAATATAGCGCGAGAAGAACAAGAAGGGACTATCTTCTCCTGTAAAATTGGATACGAGGACAAAATCGAGGACAAAATCGGGTTGCAAAGTTCCCGAAGAAAAAAAAATAAATTTGACAAAGTTTTCCTACATGGAACATAGGATGCAGGCGGATAGTAAACCATACTGCCAACAACTTCGCCCGAATAACACGTTCCGGTAAAAACTAGCTGATATTGGCTCGTTATCGCCGCCGCTCTTACCATCGTTATCGCGACGATATTTCCCTGCTTTGACGGTAATTTAAAATCAAAGTCGATTTTCTCATTTAATTGGTATCTAGCGAGATAAATGAAATCGTTCTAGAAAGCGCGATGCAAACTGTAAAACGATGTAATTTGAAGTCCGATGATTTATACACGGTACATTTAATTTTATGTATACAGCGAGTTTTACCGAAAGATTCCCGCGTTATTAATGCGTTTCCGATTTGATTGCCAGATACAAATTTATTTTATCAAAGTAATTGGCATCAATGACAATACCGATAATCTAAAAGCAATTCGAGAGAAAGATCTCGCACGGAAACTTTCAATATTATATCAAATTTTACTACGTACGAATGCGATCCCAAAGTTTACGACGCGGATCTCAAATTGATTCGATTTGACGAAGTAACCGATCTTTGGGATGCTATATAAAGGATTGTCAGCGAATGCTTGTCCGCATTCGAATGTGAACCAGCTAGAGGAGTATCCCCATAGGATCCATCCCGTCCAGCGAGGCAATGCAATTCGATTTTACTCTCGCGTTTGTCATGTCACCAAAATTTCCCAACAAAGAACCACAGGGAACCAGCGAGGGCAGGGGAAAGTTTCGCGTGCTGCCGTTCGCATTTTAAGAGGGCCGTCAGTCGAACTTGCGTGAAACTGTATCGAAGTTCGCGACCGGGCACGGAAAGCGGTGCCGAGAAATGGATGCGTTCGTCGTCGTTACCTGCCTCAGGTTTTCCCTGAGTTGTTCGCGAGTGGAAGTACCGCGAAGCGCGACGCGGATGCCTGGTGGGAGCGTGGTGGGTCGTAGCAGGATGCAATTACGGGCATTTAACGAAGTTTCGAGATTAGCCGCGGACCCGGTGCGGCGCGGCGCGGCGCGGCGCGGCGCGGTGCGACGCGACGCGGCGTCGGGAGCTTGCGTTTCATTTAGTTTCGGAATCCATTATCCCTTCGATCCTTCCTGGCCGCCGCCCTAACCCACCTATCCACCCCCCCTCGTAGCATGGGCGTCTCCACCGAGGCACCAACGTCGCCCGATTTCGCAAAGGGTGGCGGCGTTGCATCGGCGGGGACGCCCGGATGGAGGAAAGTAACCACGGCGGTGAGAGGACAGTGCTATAGCGAGGCGAGCCAAACTTTCGGTACGTCTCTCCTACGGGCACGCTTAATTACTCCAAACCAAGGCTAGAGTGAAAGAGCGAGAGAATGAGAGAGAGAGAGAGAGAGAGAGAGGGGGGGAGGGAGAGAGAGAGAGAGAGAGAGAGGGGGGGAGGGAAAGAGAGAGAGAGAGAAGGTGGAATCGAAAAGTGAGGGTTGGAGGATGGTGGCGGTTGGCCAAAAGAGCCTCGGTGACGGCGGTCAAAGGTCGAGCTTTCAGCAGAAAAGCCATTCCCCTCGTCTCGGTCCCGCCGACGTTTTTTCCGTTTTTAATCCGAGGACCGCACTGTGAACGCGTGACGCTCGCGTAAAATGTTATTTTCGCAACTTCCGGTATCGTATTCGTGCTAGAAACTGACTACGCTGCAACTCCGAGACAACCAGCGCGCAATCAACGCTGTCATTTTTCGCGACGCTACTATTCGCGAGTTAATTAAAAATTAATTCTGTTAGCAATATAAATACGTAAAAGTATAAGCGTGGCGTGTGAATGCCAGTTTAGGAAAAGTTCCAAAATAAAAATTATGGATGTTGCAATTTTTATTGCAGACATTTTATGCTTTGTTCAGAAAAAGAAAGAAAGAAAGAGAGAGAGAGAGAGAGAGAGAGAAAGAAAGGGAACAAATGAGACATTTATGTATTGTACCTACTTATATATTCTCTTGAGCGTAAAAGGATTAGCCTGCGAGAAATCGTGTCGTGACGATGAAAATATCCAACACGTGTAATCACCACGATGCTGCACTGAACCGCTTACGGTATTCTTGACCGGGAACAGATTCTTGACGACGCGCGATCGTTAAGACGCTTGCCATCTTTCACGTTGCACAAGCTCTTATTTCAGACTTTTCCCTCGCACGTAAGCGACGTTACGTAAGAGGACTACGGCAGCTTTCGAGTTTGAAACGACCCGCTATATAAAATTTGTCCCATGTGTTGTATGTACAGGGTAGAAAAATAGATATCATTTGAGATTGTATACCAAAATTTTCTGCATTATATTTTACTTGAAGGTGATTTGAAAAATTTTAAGTATATTGATTTAAAATTCAAATTTCAAAGAGTATTGGAAAGATACATATTTAAAAGTGTAAAGAGAGAATCTTTTAACTGTAGAAAATATAAATAAATACTTTTCCGTACTTTAAGAGAAGTGTAGTTTCGTGAGTTTAATTTCATGATTAAGTTACTAATGAGGCTTAATATTAAGCAAAGTTAATTGTTTTAGTTAAATTTATAGTTCATATTTAATGGTTACAACTATATTATGTTATATAATAAAAATATCAAATAAAAACACCTTAGTTTTATTTTTGTATATAATATCTATTTATAATAATGTTCCCTAAAAGTCATAGCTTTACTTGTGATAATGTCACGAATTATGAAAAGAGCAAAAAATTATGTTAATAATTTAAATGATTTTCTTCCCTTATATTTAACAGATACATTAAAATTTATATTTATGAGCAATATGATAGAATTTATATGAGTGCATTAAGAAATCTAAAATTGTATCTACAGCAGCTATACACGCGATGTTTTATTTAAATACTTAATAATTTAATAACTTAAATAATTTAAAATCTTTTTATAAATTTAGAAATTAATTTAAAAAGATTTTATTATTTGTCGCAATTAATTTTTAATTTATTTTTATTAAAATCTGAAAGGTGTGAAGATTTTGACATTAGTTTATATATACTTTCGAAATTTAATTCATAACACATTTAGTTTTCAGTATTGGACATCAAATATAAATCAAATTCTCGCTGAAAAATTACCTTCGCAAACTTCGACTGTCGACGACACCCAGTAGACGCTCACGCGATTTTAATTATCTGTTGAGTTTTCACAGAGCTGCTTTCTCTTCTATTATTTAACTTTGCTACTAGAACCTATCGACTTGTCGACCCGAGAAAAATGTAGAGGTGTGCCGATATCTATTTCGAGAGTATCCGGCACAGAATCGCATATCGCAGGCTTTATCGTGACGACAATAATAGAGATCCTTAGAAAATAAGATGGTGCAGATGGTAAATCCCATAAAGACGAGCCAAACAAAGGATTATTTTAAACAGATAAAGTCAGTAAGGATAATAAATTTATTCTTAAAGTTATTTTCTGTAATCGGGTACCTTTTTATCTTTAGCCGAAGGTGGATTTATATATACATATATATATATATATATATATATATATATATATATATATATACACACAAGTTAGACAAGCTTAAAACTTCACGTTATTAAAGGTTTAACCTCCTTAAGCGACTTATAAATTATTTCCACAATTTGAATATTTTACATTTATTATTTGGAAAAGAGGGGTCTCATTCGTATTATATAATAGCCTACGCAAATTTAAATTATACAGTCACAGTTTTAATTGTAAGTTTATCTGCTTTGAAAGTAGATAAACTTACTTTTTCTTATTAACTTCGCGACCGATTCCCCGAAATAATTACTGCCGATCGTGTGAAATGAAGCGCCTAAAGTGGTACTTTGTTATTTAAGCTCGGTTCAATGTCCGGTCGAGGTTGGTAGATAGTGGCCGAGGATGTACTAGGAGGAAGCTCGGGGAAAACTATCGCGGCTCCCGTGTTCCAAAGTCAGATATAATTACGTGCTGCGGTAACGGACACGCGTTAGTAACTTCGCCGCGGATACCGACCGGTTTGGAGCCGGGAGATCAGCGGTCGTCATGCAAAATTGAGAACCGGATGATCGAGGGTATCGACATTAGCATCAGAGATCCGCGTTTTGTCGCTCCATTGACTTATCTGAAATCCGAATTATCCCCCTGAATTATAAATGTGTAATCTTACTCAGAGAAATTTCAATTTGAGAATCTCAGTCAGTGTAACGTCTGCTATACAAGCGAGTCATAAAACTCGTTATCGGAATTTAGAATTCTATTTCAAGATCCGTTCAAATCTATCGCTTTCGACCTTTCTAAGATTTTATTTAAGAATAAAATCAATATTAATGAATATCAAACTGCTGAAATAGTAGCTAAAATAGTGGCGCCTATTTAAGACGCTTCCCATCCGGGAAATGATGTTTTTGACGGGTCAAGCTACCGTATACACCTTCGCCCGTGTCGAGCGGTAATTAAGGACTCCCGAGGATACAATCCTCCAAGTTCCAATTACTTTAGCACTCGCGCCAAAGCCGGGCGAAGTACGACGACAGATGCATGCGATCGATACACAAGCGAGTCTCCCCGTAACGCTGCACATGAACGTTGCACTTAATATTGCACGACGCGATTCGGCAGGGCGAAAGGCGTACTATATCGATCGTGCTAAAATGTTTAAAAGTCAGTAATCGTGATTCAAATATTTAAACGTCGACCTCCGGCGATGGAACTGTCCGGATCCCGTTGCCATGGATTGCCCGGTTCGTCGCGTCGGATGTACGGCGGACACGTAAACGCCCGGCGTTTTTCGGGAATGCCGTACCATTCTCCGGCGATTGCGAACATTTTCGAATGAAACTTTAATGGCGCCACGGATTTATCCTTTTGACCGTACGGTGTCGGCGACAACACATGGCGGCGACGGAAAATTTCCGTCTCTCTACAGCGGAAATCTTTCGTGCCGGATGTTTCTCTGCCGGAGGAAAGAGAATGCCCGAAAAGACTCGCTCGCACCTGCACCTGTATATACATCGCACTGTATGCACGCTCACTAATGCAAAACCCATAATTATCACGGCGCAAACCCTAAAGCGATGTTCCATTAACCGCAAATGGCTCTCTCCGAATTTCTATTTCAGACTGGAACTCTGCGCTATTTATCATTCTGAACGGTACGAAGGAGGAGCACTTGGACATGCTGGACGGTGGTATTATTCAGCGATTACTTGAGGAAAAATGGAAGACCTTCGCGCGAGTAAGTGCGTCCACGTGATGGCGTTCCCGCTCGTTTCTCGCTGAATTATAAGGCGTTACTATATTTCGAAGTTTTTCATCATCTCTTCGTCTTTATGCTTGACTTTGCTACGACTCGAGATCCTCCTTGTAACAATAGAATCACACGGCGTACACACACACACACATACACACACACACACACACACACACACACTGGCCTCATCTTTTATTAAATCATCTCTTGAATAGCCAATTTTTCGTACACCGTTTCGGAATACTAAATGAATTGAAGACTAAATCGTAACCTCTTTCTCAAAAATAGCTTGAATAATATTTAATAACCATAAAAATATTTCAATAAATAGTATATCAAAATTACAAAATTTTATGTTATTAGATGCGCAACTGTATTATTCGGAATTTGCTTTGTTCTTTCATAAAACAATGGTTGCTTCATTCAGAGTTTATAATTTTGTATTATGTATATAATCAATTATTATGTCGAACAAAGAAAGATCTTTTTTCTTTTTATGTTCCGTATATAATAGTATTAAAAAAAAGTTAATTCTTTTAGTTATTTAATTTTATATCTTCACCTTTTTCGTATTTTGTGTGTTTGTGTAATAGAATGCTTTATATTATATTAAGAAGTATATTAAAAATTGATGAAAAAAAGATGATGAGATGATATCTGTATATTTCTCGGATTTCCCCAATTTTTAAACGATGTGCTTTTATTAGGTAGTATTTAAACAACGTTTAAATAATGTAGGAAAAGTTGTTTACATCAAGTTTATTTGAAATTATTCAAAAATGTTTTTCTGCTAAATGCTTATCATTTTCTTTAAGTAACTTTTTAATCGGATCTGTTAAGAATATATAATAGAACCAGACAAATCAATCCTAAACTCTTTAATGAATCTAACTTTCATAAACAATATGAAGTCGATATGTAGTTAGAGATATTTCTATTTAGTAGAAGGCAGTTTTAAATTTGTTGTTAGACCATATTTTTGGGAAATCTTTACGCGAGCACTTTGAGAAAAATCGGCTTACATCGCAAGAACAGCTCACGTTACGATGTTTTTTTTTTCCTATATATTTTATGTAGTTGACAACACATAAGCCACCTGGACAATTGCCGATAAATAACATGTTACTTCGCAAAGCTACTTAGGTCACTTACAAGAGAGATCGGGTAATATCATCAAACATAGTTTTTATCGAGTACAAGAGTTTCTGAAACTTTTAAATTTTTGTATGTATTTTTAAAACCACTATTTCAGATAAACGACTCGGGAAAGAATTAAACGATTAGAGCAATTTAAATGATTGGGAAACGTGAATTTTTGAAGAAGAGTGGCGTGTGGACATTCATTTAAAATTGATAAAAATGGAGATTAAATTTTTACACGGTTCCGCATGCATCAGAGCTGCGAGCGCAGATGCGCGTCTGTAATACGAGAGATTGTCGCGTTGTTTGCCAACGCGCGACGTTGAATGCGATTTCCCTCTTTCTCTCTCTCTCTCTCTCTCGCTCTCTCTCTCTCGAGTGACTTGGAACGATTAACACTCGGGTCGATCGGTCGAGTGACGTCGATGAGGCTTCCGGCGATGGCGGTATAATTGCGCCGGTTATTTCAAGTCAGTCTGTCGCGGGTCCATGGTGGCTCAGTGATTTCGAAACGATGGCTATCGAAGTTATACGGGCGGGTTGATTGCAATTACGATCGCATCACAAACGAGCTTTCGTACGTACGCCGAAGGCTTCAGCAGACGGGCGCGTATCGCGCATATTATAACTGCACCGCGTCCATAACGTGTCCCATTTATGGCACTAATCACGGCCACACTCGAACCGCACGTAGACGCAATATGCAGTATTACTGTGTTCGTTTGGCTATGATTTTCCTATTATCGGATCGAGCCGGAGTCAATCTCGGAGCGGTTCGTTAAAATATTTTTATCCCTTCGAGGAAGCGCGTGCGATTACCACTTGACAAACAAGTGGCGCAATAACGCGGGCTAAAAGATAAAGTGAAAGACGTTAAACGCTGCGTCTGGGAATTGGATTATCGCGCGATAATACGTGCACGATAGCGTAGCCGAATGACGTCGTGGCGCGAACCGCCGTTCGCAAACTACAAAAGTTTGCTATATTTGGAATTTATGTCATTCGTAAATAAACCGTCGCGCGATATTAAACATGCAGTTAGAAAGAAGAGTTACTTCCGTTGTATTTGACTTAATGAAATAATCTCAGATGCTATCGGTCCTGATCATAAATTATGTTATTTACTGAGAATCTGAGAACAGATACAACGAACACAACGATCTGAAATATGCGAGGGAAATCGATTTTCTCAAATGCTAGCTGGTATCCAGGCTCCCTGAGCTTTAGCCTCCGGGACCGACGATATTTTCGCGAGTCCGCCCCTATATTACCGCTCGTAAAACTTTGCTCTTATGTTCCGGCCAATCGATGCGGAAAGTTCCGTGGATGCATACGCCGACATCTATTCTCCGCTGAAAAGTTGCAGTTTCTGAAGCGATTGATTATCCTGGTGTTTCACCTGGCCTCGCTGTCCTTAGCCGTGTACTTCAGGCCCGCGGACACGGAGGCCGTGCTGCTGAAGTGGCCCGAAGAGATAACGGACGTCGTCCGCACCGTGGCGGAGTGCATCACCGTGCTGGGCGTGCTGAGTTACATCCTGCTGCAGCTGGGCGGCGAAATGATCAACATCGGCCCGCTGTCGTTCCTGAAGCAACTGGTAGGCTCGGACTTTTTCCGCGGCGGTGACCTCGCCGTCAGGAGCGTTTTACTGTTTAGATCCGCGAGATTCCGGTCTGAATTTTGCGGCTTACTCAAAATTTTGAAAAACGAATTAAATCGAAGGGATATGGATACTAACAAATTTAATTTTCGCGTGATTAAGTAAAGAATATAAAATAGAGATTAGAGACATAGGAGATTGGAATTAAAAATTATAAAGTATGTTTCGTCGATCACTCAATTACAAATCTCTCTAAGACTTTGTGGAGAAAGATGGAATAACTTTAGAGAAGTTAATTAAATTTTCCAGAGATATATATAATTTTTTTTTTTCAGATTATTGTACATAAAGTTGTATAAAATTCGAGGCGCAATCATAAACATAATTTTAAGAAAAAGTTTAATTCCAACGGATTTCTTTTCCAAGTAACCAACTTTACATAACGAGTAAGATCTAGGATCCTTAAACAGGCTAAAACGCTCCTGTTTCTCATCCACCGCTGCTTCACCGTTTCTCCCGATCGCGAAATATCCCGTTGTTTCACGATGATTCGCAAATGCCGATACTCAACAGTGTGCAATTTCGGTACGGCGATACCGGTTAAGCGTAGTCAGTTACGCAAATCCTGAGGCTAGTGAACTCTAACGGATCACGAATCTATGGATGCACCAAAGTATATCCTATGCTGCCAGTATATCCTAGGCTGCCAAAGGAAACTATGTGTTCGTGGTACTAATCTTTCACGCATTAATGAGCCTGAAGAATAAGAGAGGGATAGGTCGATAATTACCGAAGCATTACGTGTAGCGGTATAACGACAAGGATATAACGGTCTGACGATTGAATCTTTGTTTTTTTTTTTCATTAATTGTAATAATCTACGTGCAATCAGAAATAATACGTCGGAGAGATAATTACTGGAGAAAACCGGATAAAAACTGAGATAAATAAAAAGATACGTCAATTATTACTTGCTAAATTCAGAACAAATCAGTGTTAACATGATATAATAATTTAATATCTTTTTCTTTAATAATTTAATTGTTTGTCGTGATATCACATTACGACTGAATATCATAGAAAAATAAAATCTCAGGAAAAACACTGCTGACAATGATTGATTACGTTGAAAGCATTTTTGGTAGATGTGATATTTCGATATTTGTCCTCGATAGTAAAGATGGATTCTTTCCACTATCAAATTTTAAGGTGTATGTACGATTTCCAATTAAAATTCCTTTTCTATCAATTTTATTCTATTATCTATTTTAGAAGAAATTATAGCTGAGTGCCAAATAAATTTTGTAATATATCGTGTACAATATAATTTATACCATGCGCTTTTTGGCTCAAGAATTCTCGCAGATATCGTAAAAATTTATAACAAAATATCAGCGCATTAGCATGCCTATCGGTTATCTATCCGTATCTATCAATTAAGAGAGAATATACATATACATATCGTGTTGGTTATTGCTTGTGCTGGATCAATAACACACATACGCTGTTCCGGTCTAATACAATTGGACTAAGCTATATCGTTGCATTATTAAATGCGAGTCCGTGTATCCGCTTCGATTTGTGGGTAATTAATACCGCGACGATTCAAAAACGTTAACACGTACCAGCCCATACAAGTCGCGTCGTCGCACAATGTGTAATTTGTCCAATCTATGCGTACATAAATGTTTTATTTGTACAGATATAAGCATGAGAGAAAGAGATGTTTGATTAATACCAAGACTATTATCACTGATTTCTCTTTGAAAAAGCATACAGTTTGATATACGGGTCTTATATTTTTACAAGAGATTAATTTTATATAAAATAAATAAATTTTCAAATTTTAAAAATCTTTACATTAATATGAAAGTGAAATCTATAATGGCCTTAAAGACGCGTCAGGGAAACAATTGTATTATCGAAATATTCCGTCTCTCTGTTTCCGTACGCATCGAGGAAATTTCACCCTGTGCGTTGCCGTCGTGACGACGCAGTCGTTATACGGAGATATCGAAATTGCACGAAAATATCGATTCCCCTGCGGACGTTTCTGAAACGTTGCAAGAGTTCATGCGGCCGCGCTAACGTTCCGCCTGCGCGCATTTGCATTTCAGAGCCACGAGCCGGCCAAGTTGATATTCGTGAGCAGCAATCTGCTCATTCTCGCGTGCATTCCATGTCGTATCGCTGGCGATCGGCACGCGGAGGATGCGATACTGGTGTACGCCGTCCCGGGCTCATGGTTTCTTCTTATGTTTTTCGCCGGGTAAGTAATATACGAGAGGCGGCGGGACGCAGGGGGGGCAGCTGCGAAATTAAAGTGGTCGCAATTTACTGGTGGCGACGCGACCAGGTCGCACTCGTTACACCGCTGTCACCCATTTGTTTCGCGCATCATTTTAGCGCGACCGCCACAGACAATCGCCGCGCGTAAACCAGCGACCTGTTTACAGCCACCTGTATGTACAACAGCGCGCGCTATTTGTCGGACTGACCATATCAAATGGACCCTCTTCTATAGCAAATCCTTCCTTTGGATATAATTTAATTTACGTATTTTTCGCTGTATCTCAGAATTACGTACGTGCAGGAAATAATAGTGATTGGTTATTTTTAAGTAATCGTAAAAAAGGGTGCGAGCTAAATATGGTAGATTGATGAGGGAGAAAAAGATATCGCAGAGTATCGAGGGTAAAGCTGAAATAAACGTACTTCTATTTTTATGAAAGGATGCATTCTCCACTATTATAGTTATTCTAATAAAATTACAACATAAAAAAAGATTTAATATTAAGTGACATACATATATTATAATACACGAGAATCCGATTTGTGGAAGTTATCCATGATTTGATCCATTTTGGGAAAGGAGTTTGCAATATATTACCTGACAACTTCTTATTTAATTTCTATTTTATAAACATACACATTTTTTTAGGCATCGTAATGGATCACATAACTTGTAATAGAAAATCATAATTTGCATTCTGCTAGTAGAGTTTCCCGCTTTCACGAAGAACTTCTACAGATCGTGAATCTGCTACCTACATCGGTTACTCGGAATGACACGCTTCTAGCAACCGTTTTCTTGCTTAACGACACTTTGACGAATGTCGACGTCTCTTGTCGGATGTACTTCCGCGAAGAATGGGACAAATGGTTTATCGAGAGGCGAGGACGTGCATTCGCATTGTGCTTATATGTTCCTAATACGTGATATCAAACCTACGTGACCGACATCGAGAACAGTCGGATTGCAGCTGCTCCTTTCGGAACACTCGGTTTGTTCTGCCGCGGTCGGACTGCACACGTAAACATCACTAAAACGCTATATTTCGGCGAGTAATACGTGAAGTATCAGGTAGCTGCTGATCACCTCTATTTTTCTATAAATCAGATACTGACCGTTGGAGCGATATTATTTTTTGGTATTATTAAATTTTTCTAGGAAAGCAATTAGAAGGACATTTTCATTTCTATATTTTTCTTAAAATCGTGTACTTGAAAATATTATTGTCGTTACTTTTCCAATTACAATTCACAATTTTTGCGATTTCTACATGCAGAAATATAAAAATATATATACCTAATACAGACATAATAAATTTTGCTAAATTCTCTGATTCTCAGAAATGAAATGTGCGTAGTATCAACAGTTAAGAAGAGAGCATTATATTGGCTGTACCCTCTCCCTGTGCCTAAGGTATAAGGTGCCTGAGAGCTAGCTATAAGGTATACAGAGGTGTTCCTGGAACTTGTGCAGGCGCAAAGAGTGTATATTGAATTTAAACAGACGTAAAACGGCGGCTCGTAAATGGTACATCGTAAAGCACTTAGGCCGTAACTTTAGAGGCGGGTTGTAGCGGGCACCCGTTAAATTTTGTGCGAAATTAATCTCAGGCGTGACTGTGGCTTATTGCCAAGGCGAACGACAGCCGTGATGGAAGACAAGAAACACTGAGTAGCATCGAGTGCGCGGGTGCCTTTGAGGAATTACTGCACGTATACGTACTTAAATGAAGTGATGTCGGGAGTCTAAAGAGGATCCTGATGGACAGTAATTACGCGCGGGGAATATCTCGGCTCCTACGTCGCGTCGCTCTAGATAAATAAAATATATTGTAGGCCACTTTATGGAGGACCTGGTAATATAGTTAGCCCTTCATTACAGTTCTGGACTTCAAAGGATGTATTGAATTATAGCGTCGATAATGACATTCTGATTTTTTTCTCACGATATTACTCATCATGCAATTTATCCCCTTTTTTGGTTTAATACGTTTTGTCAGTGTCAAAAGCAATATTAAGCTTGTGTCAATATATTAAGCCTGCATTTCCTTGAAAATTATGATATTCATATTCACATAGATATGGTTAAAGACTTTTTATATTTTACTTAATTTATATCAGTCATGTACGAGCAAATTAAATAGAATTATCACTTACGTAACTATTCAATAAATACAGAAGTTAGTTTTTTAATGTAGTCCTAAAGTTAAACTGTATGGTTTTTATTGAATACTCTATACATATATGCAAAGAAGCTAATAGCTTACATATTTAATTTACTTATTTAATTATCTTGAATTATTTTGAAGTTTCTTTCTTGTAATCAAATATTGATCGTATCGGGAAAAAACAAAAGTGCTTCATTTATAATTCATCGTTACAAAATCGATATGATGGCTCAGCTGGCATTAATCCGGTATAATTACCGAAAGAGCGTCGCATGGTGATAAGGAAAAAAAAAAAGAATGCGACATCTCCCTCTCGAACTTCATTGAAAGTAGCGAGGAAGACTAGCGGAAACTTGTTTGCCGAGCGGAAGTCGGCGTTCCTATTGATTTTCCCGGGACAGCGTATACGCGATACCCGGGACAACGATGTTATATCCCTCATCCAAGTTGCATCGCTTATACCGCGCTCGCTATATCGCGCAAGTTATACCGAAGTATATCCGCGATGTCTTTTCTATCGCGGCTGTACCCTCCCTTGAACTTACTCTGAGAAAAAGGCCGAAGATTTATGGGCGCCGGTAACCCTTGACAAGATAAGGTCACCCATCGATTAGCGGAAGAGGGTAGGACCGACCGGCGACGACGTCGTCGGAGTTAATGGAAGCTCGATCGATGTTTCCCTCTTCCGCCGTTATTCGTCGATCATTCGCCATTCGTTCATCCATCCGTCCGTCAGTCCGTTCGTTCGTTCGTTCGTTCATTCACAGAGCCACGCGAGTCTCTTCAATCTTAATCCCAGCCGAATGACGAATCTGAAAAATTTGTCTGTCTGTCGACGGGCGCGGATGCAGCGTCGGGATTAAAAAGCTTTTGTTTTCCGTTGCCGTCCGACGGTGGCAGCGACGGCATCGATTTTAATCGCTCGTCCTTCGACTCCCCGATCCTAGTTCCGGCTTGTGTCCCTATTGTGCTCGCATATGATACGCCGGATGCCGCGAGTCTCGAATTACGAATCGTTTTGATTCTATCGATGCGTATCGTTGATTGTAATCGTATAACCATACGCAAATGTGCGAATCCTCAAAGCATAAAAAAAATCAACGGGTGAAAAAGAATGCAGAATCCAGTATAGCGTTAAACAAAAAAGTTTGTATATGATATTCCGTTTAATTTAATTTTAATTAGCTAAGAATAAAATTTTATTAATACGAAATATAAAGTTTTATTAATTTTTGTATAATTAATTAATATTATTATATTATTAGGAATATGTGTGGTTATGAAATAGAGGATATTCGGTTTGTTAGACAATGCAGATAATATACATATATTGAAGTAAATCTTTCTCGGTGAATTGTTTTAAGAGCGATGAGGTATAATACGTTAATACTTTATTCGAAGTCTGCTTTATATTAGTAGTCGCGATTCTAACTTTGCGATAACGAAAGAGTCGTAACTTACTTACACTGGAATATTACAAAGTTAATGCAATCAGTAATACGCTAACTTAAAATGAAATTTTCTCTCGCTGTGAGTATAGGGATATCAATAAAAAGACATTTTAAGCGTTCTACATACTGTGTAATAAATTTTCTCTTTTTCAATTTAATCTTGTCATTTTCACAATTTATTATTGAAATTCATTTATGTATGACATGAATAATTTTAATTAGTCGATATAACATTTTTTAATAGCTTTTAATAGCTAAAAGTCATAAATTAATACGTGATTTGTTAAAACCGTTGATAATTTTTAATATCATTTTTATAGAAAAAAAATGATGATTAAAAAAGTTAAATCATATTATCTAGTTAAATCATACTATCGATTATTTTAAGTTAATCAAAAATATATTTAAATTTCTTTGCTAGGTAGAGTTATTAGCATTTAATTGTTTTCCTCGTTATAAATTTGTGAGCTGCGTGTAAGAAGAGTAGTTTACATATGCACACCGGATTGCTGCACAAGCACTTTTCGTGCCTGACCTGTTCGTGTTATCGCGGCTACTGGAAACGCGATAACTGAACTCCGATATCAAGTGTTCAAAGCCATGCACTTTTTAACTTGTTAACTGAACATTTCGTTATCCAAAGCTTTCTCTGTACGTGCGAATTAATACCGGTAAATGCAAATGATATCTGGACCATTTCACGAAAACAAAATATAAAACTGAACTTTAAATCAATCATTATTTCTACATATTTAACGGTCACGAGAGCGGAAGCAAGGCTAACCGTAAACAATACCTTTATATTTATCGACGTTAAGCTTAATTACGTATACCGCAAAGAAGATACATGTGTATCAATTTGTTTTGCGGTATGATGATATTTCAATCTAGCGTTGCCGATTGCCGGGCGCGAGCGAAAAGACACATCATTTTGGCGGATTAGAGGGATGCAATTATCATGTGTCCCACATATATCACGCCGGCAAATGTTTTACGATGGATTTTGTATGCATAATATTAACCGTATTTGAGTCATACGAGTGATATCGATATCGATGACGTTAATAGACTGATTTACTCCGGACTTTGATGCGCGAATACCACTGAATGAAACACGACGACAGCTTATTCACGTAACAGCGATAATGATAATTTTGTTGATACCACTAATATGAGGAACGCTGTGTAATTAAATTCGAAATAAACTACGTGCAGGATAAAGATCCGAAATTCTTTCCTCGACACTCGATCATCCTCGTACGCTACTTTTCTACTTCTCATAAAATTTTGTCACAAAGTCTTACAAGATGTTTTATGTTCTTCAAGATGTATACTTCCTTGTTACATTGTATATAATTTCTCTTTTGCAGAGCGATCCGATTGACTGGTCCGTTTGTCACAATGGTGTACAGCATGATAACGGGCGACATGCTGACCTTCGGTATTATCTACACGGTTATGCTCTTCGGATTCTCACAATCGTTTTACTTTCTTTACAAGGGATTCCCCGGGGTGAAATCATCTCTCTATCATTCCTATCCTTCGACCTGGATGGCGCTGTTTCAGATAACCCTCGGCGATTATAACGTAAGCTCACCATAGATTACCGCTTTATTGGCACACGTCGTGGCAATTTCGACTGCCGACTCTTATCTTGCACACGCATGCACGTATGATGCGAGATAATCCTCTCACGCGTCTTTCTTTCCTTCTTTTATTTATCTTGAATGTTATCATATAATTTTCATCTACATTTGCAAAAATAACGTTTCTGTCCGTCACTGCACCGAGTGGATTCATTTATTTATTTCAACCGTTTATTACTCTTTGTGTTCTAAATAAATTTTAAATATTTTAGAGCATTGCGAGACATTAGTTTAATTATTATATGTCAAAGTAAAAGATTAAACGTCACACGCGCGTTTACATCATCCCAAACGTTGTTCCGATGGTGCGCATCAGGACACACGCGGCTATGAATCTTGAATTTCAATCACGGACAATTCCACGTCGCACAAAATACACTGCAATATGGTTTCCTGACGAAATTAAAGATTTAGCACGACGGTCGCGCGCGCGTCTGCATGAACGCGCGGGTGGTTGCATAAAATACTGCCTGTCCCGTAAAAATCATTGCTTGGTTTCGCAGTTCGTATAACGATTAACTCGTTGCACTGAATTAAAAGGGGGACGACCGTAGTACTATGGAAAATACGAGTTTCCGTTTGAAAATTCTACGTGCTTCCGCCGTCGCGCGGCGGGCACGCAACATCGGGCATTGGCCGCTTATTTATTAGCGCCCACGTATAATTGTCGCGACGATTTACCAGCGACGATTTACCGGCATTGCGTTTATCCAATTGCGTTCATTGCGTGTGTATTGCAGTACGCGGATTTGAGTAATACGACCTATCCTAACTTGAGCAAGGCCGTCTTCGCGATTTTCATGGTGATGGTGCCCATACTGCTGCTCAACATGTTAATTGCCATGATGGGTAATACATATGCACACGTCATCGAACAAAGCGAAAAGGAATTCGTCAAACAGGTTGGTATTAAAATAATTGATGATCTCTCTTAATGTAGCGTTCACTTCCAAATCCGTTGCTAACGAATTATTTACTCGAGTGTTAGAAAGTGCTAAAGAAATCTTCCAAAATGTTTACAAAGCTATTTGTAATTATTTAATTAAAAATCGAACAGAAATAGAAATATTCGAACTATTGTTAACTATCCTATTCAATGATAAATGAGATTACCTACATAATCTAGCTACAGTGACATAGATTACATAAATAACTGTCATAAATAGTTGTCCTAATTTACTCAAATATTTTCTTTATTAATTTCCTATTAAGTGGGCAAAAATCGTGGTATCCTTGGAACGCGCCGTATCCCAGAAAGACGCCCACAATTACCTACAGGAATACAGCATCAAGTTGGGACCTGGCGACGATCCGAATAACCCCGCGTCGGAACAAAGAGGCGTACTGATTATTAAAAGCAAATCGAAAACCAAAGCGAAGCAGCGTAAGGGCGCCGTGGCTAATTGGAAGGTGATTTATTTACTTATATTTATTCTTTTTCCATGAGGATGCGCTCGCCGGCGGCAATGTATATCCAAAGATTTATTCCACACCAGTGCATCAAGCGTCAGAATTTATTTATCCGCGTCCCATTCGACTGATACGAGTTCTGGTATTGACTCTCGTAAAATGCACGCAGCAAATTTTGCTACTACGGTGTAGTAAATTTCGTTAGAACGGCACAACTAATGAAAAAACATTTACTTTAAAATGCATTAAAAATTAGTAACATCAATAATACGTTAAATCACTTTTTTTCTAAGCCAATGAATCAATTTACTGACGCCATTTGAATGCTATTAATTAAAAGTACCGAATAATACTACTTGTACATACATAATTATTGTTAAAACTGTTTCTCGAGTTTTCAATTTCATTTATAAAAGTATCGTAATACGAATGACGTTATAATTTTATCACTTCACTCTATATACTTTTGCAGCGAGTCGGAAAAGTCACGATACACGAATTGAGAAAACGAGGTATGACTGGCGAGGAACTCCGTCGTATAATGTGGGGTCGCGCGTCCTTCTCTACTCCTGTGCGAGTCTGGTAATGATACTTTCATCGCGTCTCATCATACTGCATTACTCTAGAGCTACTTATTTTATTATTCTTTCAGCATAATTTCAAAATATTCATGTTGTCTTAGTCGCTTTTATATCCAGCTTATTATTATATTATTATTACAAATAATAATATAATAATAAGCTGGATTATTATTATAAATAATAATATACGTACTTATTAAATATCATGTCATTATTAAGATCAAAATTTATAATGATGTATATTTTATTCCATTCTAATTTTTACTGCAATATATATATTTTTTATTTTGATCATATAGTTATATCATTGCTCGTTCAGTTATATTACTTTGTTGATATAATACGAAATTTTTAATAATTATAGTTTTTTTATTACACTTTATTCGATTATTTTGCACATATACAATACGGAAAAAAAAACGAGCAAATCCGTTTCAATTATTCGCTGACATTGTGTCTCGAGCGTTCCGCGCGTTTGCGACTTGCAACGCATAGATTTACAATCGCCCTTGCGGGGAATGACTCACCGTCAGGGAGACACTACGCGGACGATACTTTTTATCACCTCGTAATTCCGTCGAGCCTGCCACCTGCAATCCGGACATAGCTAACATCGCGAGCGTCTAGAAACATCGGAGACCTTCACGGATTGGCTATGCCTCCACGTAACGAACGCATAACACCGGCGCGAACGTGACCGTATCTCGACTCTATTAAATATTTATGAGGCTCGACGCGATGCGTTACATAATACCTACGTAGCAGGATGTAAGATGAATAGATCGTACGTCTAACATAAAGAATATAAGAAGATATTTCATAGAAACATCAATAATTTAACATCTTGTAAACTAGCTGATAATTTAAGTGCACATAACGTCTTTTTCTATATCAACTTAATTTATTGATTAAAAAATTTATTAATTTAATTTATTAGTTATATATTTCTACCGTCACGGATAAATGGATGATATATTTTAAAACATTCATTTGTAATTTTAATTGTGGCAGGTCTACTTATTAATTACTTGACAGAATTAATAAGTATTACTTCTATAATTATTCTGATAACGATTCGTTTAAACATTTAACATTTAACATTTTATATGATACATCAATCTGTCCGTGGAACGTTGTGGCCACGCGTTAATTTCACATGCATTACAGTCCCAATGCCGACCAACCGCAAGTGTCGGCAGTTACTGCAGGTTTTGGTGATGCGTTAACCTCAGCTTTGGACGTAATGGCCTATGCACATGACTTTGACTTATCCACCGCGACAGAGGGCATTCCTACCAATATCGAGGCGAAACAGATAAAGACGGCGCAGTCGAATGCCGCTCTCAACGAGCAGCAGACGAAAACAATCCAAAACAACCCAGAAACGGTGGCAAGTGGGCAACCACATAAACAACCAATTGAGGAGCAAACTAAATTATCAGGTCTCACGGATTTAATCGACAAATCTATTGATCCTGTGAAAGATGTGGAGGCAATGAACTTAAAAAATACGAATCGTAAGTATAGAAATTCTTGATCATTGATAATTAATAACTTATTTCTATTAATATTCCAATACTGAGAGCAAAAATGTGCTCCGAGTGTTTCTTTTTATGAAATATGAAGCCATGCGATTTTATTCGATAAGAGATTAAATAGCACTGAAATATATAGAAACAAAAGCGCTCAAAGAAGCTGTCGAAGATCCATTTCTGGAACTCGCTATCGCTTCCGAGACTACAACAGATTACAAAACTCTACTGCAAATGGCGAAGTCCGCTCTAGCCACAAGCGAAGCTTCAATGAAAACCACGATCGACCCGCAAATTCTAGCACACTTCGCCATGGTCGCCCCGCCGACCACTGAGAAATCTACTATCGTTAAGAAGCAATATTTCATGGAGTCCAGCGACAATGACCTCGGTGGTAAGTATAAAATTATTGAAGCTTAAAAAATTTTATGTATAAATCTTGTGTTATTGCAAATTCAGGAATTTACGCTTATCGTTTTTACAGGCAGTAATTTACTCGGCACTGAAGCTCGCCTTCGAAGAATAAAATCCGCAAATAATAGATTCACTACTACAGCGAAACGATCACGCCGCGACGATGATGACGACAGTTCCTCATCTACGACGTCTATCGAGCGAAATCAGCGATATCGACCGCTATTGAATGATCCGGAAGAGAAACTAACTAATTGTATTGAGACCGAAGGACGAAAGACTGTTGTCGAAACAATTAAACCGGAGGTCAAGCAGAACGGTAACATTCCCACCAAACCGCCTGATAAAATCCAAAAACATCGGCCAAAAACGGCCAAGAACAGGTATTAAAGTCAATAAATAAATTACAATATTTTCCGATTATTTCGTGATAAATTATATATTTAGAAAATAGAATAAGGTTAAACAACGAAATATTTTTATATTCTCAAGAAGAAAATTATACAAGTTCTACATTCTACATCTCACGATTTTTTAAAATTAAAACAAGATTCAATTTTTTTTGCAAAAAGTAATTTTATAAAAATTAAAAACGAATTCAAAAATATTTCTAAACTTAAATAAGCTAATCTAATCTTTTGAAGACGAGGATATAAATTTAGAGTACTCATCGATCTCTTTTTTTCTAATTGGACGAACATACCTCATATAAATCAGAAAGTCGATATTTATTAAACAGGATAACTAACCGTGACAGCAGACAGTTTCCAAGTGCACAACGACCAACATGCGTTAATTGACACGACTTAAATGACACATTAATTAAATTTCATCTAATAATTATCCCACATCGTTAGTTACGCAGTGTTCCACACCGTTTGTACTATAGATTCCTTGCCGATCGATTTTTCTTTGACAAAGATATTATATTTATAACATAATAAAAATATACGATAAGATCATTGTGAAAGTAAATTTTACTCGAAACTGATTAAAAATTTGAAGACTTCAAATACAAGTTTTTGCCAATTGTAAGTTAAAAAATTGCAAAGTACAATGACAATTTATTTGACATTTCTGTTCAAGAATTATGTTTATAGAACTTTTTTTTTCGAACATTCTAAATTAAAGAATTTATAGTAGAATTTATACTAAAAAGATCCAGTAACATTCTGTACAACAAAACGGAATTAGTGGCCGATTGATTGCTTCCCTAATCGGTTGGTGCATTTTTACGATGCATGCGCAGGGTATCGCCTAAGGAAATTGAGGAGCCAGCGAGGAGAAGGGAATCGATTGAGCGGAATAAGGCGGCTTCACCACCAACGTCGTCTTCGGATCCGCTCGAGCCATGGAGCACGCGTGGTATTGCCGACATGAACACAATATTGGCTTGGCGGGAGAATGCACCGGACAGTCCTTAATATGACTTTATGACATTTCGCGCTGCACCGATCACGACGTCGATGACGATGTCAATGTCAACGCCGTGGGGTCGCGCACGTGGATGATCCCGCATAAAGAGATCTTACGCCCGAACGGAACCGTTTATTTTGAACGACGCATAAAAGTCAAGTTTCAAAAAGTCTAGACATGCGCGACCCCGGCATCATATGCGTTGAATATAATTTCTACAACACGCAAAATTGATCTCTAATGTATCTAAAAGTTGTGCATATATTTATGAATTAGGAATAATCAGAGAAGCAGAATGCTCTTATCGTTATAAATAAGTCCGTTATAATTGAAGGATAAAATTAATCGACAATATCTTTTTACATATGTAAATGGTTAGCTTGTCGTTTTTCCAGGGTGAACTTTGAAACATAGATTAGTGTTGCATAAATTAGTTTCTGATGATACCACGTGGTACTTGAGGTAAAAAAGCGCTTGGGCTTTCACGGGAAGTATATAAACTATCGAGCTAAACAGTTTGTAAAGATCGATTCAACGTAATTTGCATATATAGCGGTATTGTATGTATAGGTACTGTTAATATAGGTATAGGTATTACTCAATCTTACTCGCGAGGCGCATATCTCATTATGGAAAACATGCCGCCGAGTAACAGGCTTCCGTATGATAATTATTAAAGTAAACACATATGCCGGGACCAAATGATGTTAACTCACCGTTACGTAATTTCCAGAGGGGTTGCATGATGAGAAATTTTCTCGTACATGTATATATATCTGTTAAAATAAGCCACTGTGGAATTTCTCAAAGATACAGAACGATTATGTAGGCAACGTACCTACATATTTTGGAAGATGTTTCCAACTTTGAAGGAAATTACGAAATTTTCGAATTTTTACAAGATTTGCCAATTACGCAATTAAAATATAAAATAAGATAGCTAAATATAAGATAAAATAAATAAATTTAATAGCTTGGCAAACTGCAATATTATAAGAGAATTGTAAGAGAATAGTAATTTCTCCGCTGCAGCAATTAATTATTTCCTTTAACTCTGCATAATAATTAAAGATTAAAATAATATTAAAAATATATTCCACACATATTGAAAATAAAAATATTTCCAAATACTTGTGCAAATTTCTACGCGAACACCTGCACATGAAAATGTTATTTACGTATAAAACATGTATAAAATAAACTATTTTTAGTCGGTGTATATATCATTACCTTTAAATTCCTTAAATTAATTTTATTTTCTTTTGCGTATTATTGTTCATGCACTTTCAGTTTTAATCAAAATGTTTGACAGACCATTACTCGGAAATGTAAATTGCGTTACTGACAAAACAATCAACCCTTGCAAAATTGAGTTGTCGCATATGCATACCATTTTACGTTAAAACGTTAAGCAAATTTACAATGTCGTTAAACACGTCATGCAGTCCGAATTCGCAAAATTTGTGCCTTTTTGCCCCACGCAATATGCAAGAATATATTTATTACATTTTATATTTATTTCTTTTTATTACTCGAGAAATATTGGACATTTTACACTGAATTAAATGCATAAAATACAATGTGTGCAATGTGAAGACGACTAATGTATTGTATATTTAAATATATATCAAGAGTGTCGATCTTGGAAATTTTTAGTCACTCGCAATTGTAATTCACTGCTACGATACTATCTGCGATATGCTAGTTTCATCTACAATCTCCATCTATTGTTGCGGCGAAAGGAGCTGGAAAGACGGCGAGATGTTCGGCAGTCTCGGGAACGCAACGGAACTTGAGAACTTCTTACCTCCCGCGCGTATTGAAACAATAATGATATGAGAGGCAGCCCGAGCTACGATACCGAAATGAAAACACGTGCCGCACAAGGCACGAGAGAAGGAACGAACTTGCCGAACAGGCACGTTTACACGCTATAACATCTCTCGTGGGGGAACGATCGAACAAACAAATTTCGAACCCGCCTCTAACGCCAGAAATTCACCGTGATATTACTATCGAGAGCTTTATAAATCGCACTTAAGGGGAAATATGGCGTTGCGAAATTGCTCTACAAACAGTACCTTATAAACGGAAAAGAGAATCGTTTGTATTATTTTATATCGCTTTTACCTTCACTTTCGCTTTATCAGACTTTACGATTTTCCATTCCGTATTTTTTATCTCTAACAATTGCTTAAGTCTGATATATTATAATGCTACGCAATAATATTTATTATATAATATTGCTGTTAAATATATTATGCATTATTAATTTTGTAATATATCGTTATTGTTTATTGTTATTATTAAGGTTTGGGTCTCAAACGTGCCGCACGAGTATTTGCATCGGTCAGATCTGTCCGAATTAAACGAAGTGAAATATAGAGCCCGCGGTATTCCGCAACAGCGGAAAGAAGAAGAAAAGGATATAAATTTGGATATAAAGCAATGTGCCACGCAAGCAAATAAAAATATCGGTCTGCCGAGTGCCGGGCATTCCGCCCGCCAGATAATTTATCAGTGACCCGCCCCGGCAGCGATTTCGTTTTCTTTACATGCACAGCGCGGCGAATTCTCGACCGTAATAAATGCAGAATTGAAATACTCGGGGTGCGTTGTTTAGATACACGTCTCGTTTCCCATTCGCGCATCGATCAAGCGTAAGGCCGACCGGCGCGGCGCGGCGCGGCGAGTCAGTTCGCATAGCGGCGATATGAATTTCCGTTCCACGTTGCGCGATAAATTTTCTTACCAATCCGGCGTCTCGAAACTGTCGAAGTCGCTAAATTGATTCGCGCGATCTGAAGTTGGACAGCTGCGGGGGAAAAAAAGGAAGGAAAACTTATGCATACGTCGCGATTAAGGACGGAGCGCGGATAACAGCTGAAACGTATAACTGGAGTCAGCTGACGCGTGCGACTAATCTTGCGAATGAGTTGACGACGATGAGGTTTAATCGAGGAACAGTTCGTATTTTTTATCTCCTGTCTTTTCTCACGCGTTATAGCGACGAAGCGAGAGGGAGGATGAACGATCGCGAGGAGAGCAATTACTGCCGCATTTGTCCCGATCATACCATGTGCTTATTTCCTGTAAATATTTATTAAGATTGCTTGTGAGTAAAATAACGCATGTGCATACGTAAACTGTATTTGATCCACGGAAAATAGCAATTTTGAAAGTTCGATAGTTCATCATGATCAAATATCCTAAACGTTCGAAATTTTTTTGAAATTCAATATGACTAACCTAATTTTTTTTTATTACGAGACATTTGTTACTTTATATCGTTGAAAATTGAACAATGTTCTTTCGTAACAAAAGAATGTACACATCCTTAGTTTAAAATTCCTTATTCATCCCTGCAGTCTGACTGCGAGAGCGCGGATTGCATTGATATGGAGAACGATAACCTCGACGAGGAGGATATCGAGACCGTTCTCGACAGTCATAATCTTTATCGCGCCCTCATTGCGAACGGCGAGGAGAATCGTGGAAATCCCGGACCGCAGCCCGCCGCGAGGACCATGATGGAATTGGTAGAAAAATTGACGGAACACGCGCGCGCGCGCGCGCGCGCGATATTTAATCATTTATCCCGGGGGTGGTGGACGGCGTCTGAAGCATCATTTGTTTCGACAGATCTGGGACGACGAACTCGCCGTTATAGCACGCCGATGGGCGTTGCAGTGCAAGCTCTTCGAGAAGGATCAGTGCCGAGACGTTGGCAAGTAACTTCGACGGATATATCTCATTTTTCATCCCTCCCACTCGCCGCGCCGTTATTTTTCAATATCCAATAACCCGTGCAGACGCGAAATTGTTCTACCGATACAACCACCGAAACTCGCGCGTGCATGCAGCGTTATGTATATAAGACCATGTAGTCTCGATTCTCTAATTCTCCAATCGAAACTTTTCGGACTTCAGTTTAAGTTCATTTGGAGTTTATAGAGTTTAGCGAGCTGAAAACAGGTGAAAATAATTTTTGGAAACGTAAGAATGAAAACACGACAATAATATTTTTCTCCAAATATTCGTCAAATATTCTCTTCAAAATTACAGCAGTTTTCTTATTTGCAAAATTGCATAAACAAGCTAAAAGTTTTATTAAGTTAAAAAGATAGAATTGTGAGCAATCTCGTTTTTTGGGATCATTGTTCTCGAGATAAACGCTACACGAAGCCGAGGTCGTGGTATATACGGACATCTTATTGAAACAAGCCGCTTGTTGCAGAACGATTTGGAGTGTGGCAGAATGTAAATGCGCTCGACATGGACAGCGTGGAAAATAGCACGAGTAAGGAAAGAATTCACTTTCATATTACATCGTGGTACGATGAGGTGGAAGACTTTGACAACGCGGAAGTCGGGTAAAACTTGAAAGTGCGCACAGTATGAGATATAAGATATATACAGAATGCTCCATATCTACCGAGACACCTTTCATTTATATGGATCGTTTGACCAATTTCTCTTGAGCAGATATCGATGGAAGATCGTCTATTATTCATTATTCTATTATTCTATTATTCACATTCTATTATTCATTACAAATTCTCAATTTTCGCTAATAAATATCTTTTTCACTTATTAACTTTTGATAATATTTAAATTAAAATTCTATTAAAATAAAGTTTATTTAAAATCAAATTAATTAAAAATTAAAGAACGTTTCCATTATCTTTCCAGACATTTGAGTTCAAAAAAATCCGTTGTTTTTAATCATTTGTGACTTAAAAATTAATGATCTCGTTTTTGCTAAGAAAATAATTGATTCTATGTCTGAGTCTTTAATCAAAGACTCTATAAATGAAAGATAACTGGCTACTTATGGGATATACTGTATACGTAAACCATGCGTGAAGAATCGTCGCATCGTGAACACGTGCATGCTTTCCTTACGTGTATAGATTGATAGTAATGCACTACGAATCACAATGCTGTCGAGAAAAAGATACAATAGCTCGCGCTGAGTTGATCGGAACAATTCCTTTGTGTTGAAAGACTCTACTATCCCTTTGTGAATGGCCGATGTTCGGCCCGGCATGTAGACATAGCTAACTCAGTCCCCCGAATTTTCGAGGAAGGTTTGCAACCACCGCTCTGTTCTTCACTTTCCTTCGTCCCCCTTTCCGCCTGTCCGCGATCCTCTATTTCATCCCCCATATCCACCCTCGTTTCTGCTTTCGTTTGCGATCGCGACACCCTCATGGGAATCAGTGCTGGTTTTAGGAATCTCGGTACCCAAGAGATTTCTTATACTTTCCTCTTTGCCATTCCTCCACGAATCAAATAGGATTTAAAAAATAAAATGAGCTAAAAAAAATTTCGATTATATATTTGTATCTTTTATTTTTTTTAAATCTCTTGAATGTATAACAGAATTTATAAAATTTTTATTTGTAGCGTTTTATCACAACAACAAAATGAATATAAAGTTTAGAATATAATTATAATGAATCGACAAGTTAATTCTAAAATATTAAAAGCATTTTATGTTTTTACTTTCATTTTTAGATTTCTTACAAAAAAAAAATAAGTTAGTCTGCAATTCAGGAGTAAGTTTATAAGTTTAGGAAAGTTTATGAGATTTAAGTTTATAAGTTTGAAAAGAAGATAATTTTTTTCAAAAGACGGTTAAATAAGTGCTGGTACGTTCTTGTGGTACCTGTTTTTCTTGTGTGCATTGAACAGCAGTTCGTTTCGATCACTCTTTAAAGTCGGTAGTACGAGAGGTTTACAGATACTGAAGGAAGAGGAAGAGAGGGATGAAGACTTGACCGTCGGAGAAAATGACCGAAGATCGATTGTATGGAACAGAGGGTGAAAATAGAGGAATAGCGGATGGTGTTCTTCTTCTGTCGCCGGGAACAATCAAAATCGCGTATTGTCTCGGTAAATTGGAAATCGAGAGTGCTATCGTACCGGTCCAAATTACTCGATACTCCGGTATACACGGGATCCCCCAGCAACTACGAACGAGCCTCCGTCGTTTTTTATTATTTCAGTCTGATAGAAAAAATGGTTTCAATTTTCTACAGACACATGAAAATGTGATACAATCAGACTTCGAACTTTAACCTTGTAAAAACGTGCTCGAAAGAGGACTGTACAAAAATGTAATACCCCTCGCTTTTTTATATCTACAGCTTTTTATGTCAAATTTTATCCGAATATGTTTGCTAAGCAAATTGGAAATAGAAACGGGTGTATATATAAAAGTATCGCTTGTTCTCTAAAATATTAGGAATAAAACGATAGCTTTAATTTAGATACAATTTACATGGCATCTTTAAGGCAATATGTGTTTACTTTTAGAATTATCATGTATGCTTCGTGTCAGACGAGATCTTAATTATTTTCACGTTCCCTCGTAAAAGTTAATTAATAATTTCCACTCGCGACCATCAAGTTAAATCTATAAGATGCACGTTAATCTCTCGAGTCTTACGAGAGCGTCTCAAATTATGAAGATACCCGTCCTAATTTGAATTCAAGTTGCGCGTCAATGGAGAGGGCTCGAGGCCCGAGGCTGGTTGTTGGCCGTCCACCTTCATTTAGTCCAGATAATCGTACCTTTCAGACTAGTGAACTATTCTAGCACGGCGTGGAAACTCTCCTCTTACATTCCCCTCGCATCGGCGACGTTCATTTACGTTGGTTGCGGCCGCGCGATTTACACGCTCGACTTGAACAAGACCGCGGCGACGCCCGGCGGGTTTGGGAATCAGGTCGAAGTACTCGTGTGTAATTACGGACCCGTCGATCGTACCGCACCGCGACAGCTCTACAAGCTCGGCCGACCGGGCCTGTGCCCGCTCGGGACCATCCCCAGCGACCGCTATCAGTCCCTTTGCAGTAAGTATAAGCCCTATCTTGCGACAACTTGGAGCTTAGGTTACGTCTTTTAATTAAAAAAAAAAAAACGGATTTGAATGAAGAGAAGAATAAAAAAATTAATCCCGTAACTTTCGAAATTACGAAATGTATATTGCCATTTGTGTACTCCCTAAATTATTTGAAAATCTTTTTTATTATCAATTATATAATAAGAATATAACGCTTCTTCGATGCTTGTGCGAATACTTGTCAATATTCAAGATATCGTAAATATATTTAAACCTAATATATGAAAAATGCATAAAATTATCTTGTTTTTAAATTTAACATTAACAAAATGTAATAACCTTTGCGTTAATACTGTGTGAGTAAGCAGTCGTATAGTCTGCAAATCTTAAATAATGCGAATTTCAACACCATTGTCGTCACGTTGTCTGCCCATGCACGTTCATTACTACTTATTTAGCGATTGGACACTTAAACGAGTCGGTTATCCGTCGCTTCATCGATCGTTACGGGACACGCGACCACTCGGTTAATCCTTAAGCACGAAAGCTCGTTTATCTTTATCGGTGTTTCTGAGTCTCAGATGCCGAGGGCACTTTTGTGTAAGAAGATTACCTTTGTCGGAAAAGGTGAAAAATTCTTCTCTCGCCGTTAACACTAGCTGACCCGTCTTTCGACCGTATATTTTTGTAATTATATTCTTTCATATTTTTTTATGCCTTATTGGATAAATACATAACGTTAAAAAAAACTTACAGAAAGAAACGAAAGTAACATTCAATAAATATGTATTATCAGAACATAGGAAATTATATTATTGATAGTAAAATATTTTTAATATCAAATTTTATATTTTTGTACTAATTAAAGTGAAAATTTCAAGTGTCGTCATGTATATTATCATTTTTTTTTTAATTCTCGATCTGCCAGTACATACAAAAATATCTCCATTGCAATTTACGCGATTAGAATGAAGGGAACAAAGTTTGTTATCTTTCATTATCGCGTATATCTTCGCCCGCGTTGATCACATTAGTCATCCGGACGAAACCAGGTTAAGGTCCGTCAATACGGATCAACGTTTTCGTGCTTGCTCTCGGCCGACGTGCTCAGAATGACGAAACTGCAATTAATGCTGAGTAATCTTGCTTTATTAAAATGTAAAAAAAAAAACGATAGCTACTTTTTTGTACGATCAGCATTGCTCTTGCCATACGATATATAGCGATTATTCATCCCTTTTTGAACACCAAGAATCTGACATAAGAATGATGGATGGACTAATATTACCGAAAGGGACATATCGGTCGTACCCCGATAATAATTTAGACGTTCTCATTCTTTTCACGTAACACGTTTCCGAGAAATGATCCCGTAAATAAATTTATAGATGTGTCAGAAGATTTAGAGGTATTCTTTATAGACCGAATATGTTGGAAGCCATACTAAAAAGAATTATTTTAAAAAATGTATCATTTTTTTATTACGATTAGAGTAATTAAGGAGTTTTAATAATTTAAGAATTAAATATATAATTAAAGAAATCTATTATTTTTTATCATTCTCGAAATTTTATCTGAACAGTGATGTATATTATTTCATTTAGGAACGGTGCAGGATCCGCCATTTCTAAGGAAATCAGGCCGAAGATCGCAAGTGAGAAACAAGCAACAGAGAGGCAATCGTACGTCTTCTACTGTCCATATTATCTCTCTAAATCAGCTATTGTTGTTCGGTACACTATCGCTATACTACTTAACGCTGTGATTACTGTTGCACGTCGTAGATAAAGTACCAAACATCATTTTAAGATAATCCAAAAATATTGAGCTAATGTATATTTATCTATCAGTTACGGATATCGGATGTCAGGTTTATCTAAATTATAATGCACATTGTGCACATTTGAATAAGCAATAATGTCATTGTAATCTGAGTAAATATAACATTGCTGTTACGATCATGAGTAAATTGTGAGTAAAATTGTCAGTAACAAGTAGCCGATGATTTAACAATTATTAGTTTATAAATTATGGAAATGTGATAAACATGTGGAAATACATCGTATTACGGTATTGACTACGGGGATTTTATCGTAAATATCACGAGTTAAATCTAGATTTAACGCCTGCTAATTAAATTTGCATTTATCTTCGTTTCAAGCGGAAAATGAAAACTAATTTTCATTATTACTTGTCCTTTAAAATTTCACACTTGGAGATAAGCATAATTATATGATCTTATAATAAATCGAGAAAAATTGAAAATCTTTTCAATTTAAAAATTAAATTGCCGCTTTATTTCTGGCAATTTATACGTTTTTTACGTTTCCTTCAAATTTTTAAAGCTATTCAAGTTTTTGATTTTATTAAAATCATACGATTGATTAAAATCATATGATAACTCAAATTTCATCAAGAATCGTTAATGTTTCAATTTCATTTTAAATTTGTGCATACATCTTATCACATATATATTTCTCAAATATTCATTACCTCGCTAAAATAAAAAATAACTTCACTCACCGATTTACGATGCGCAGCAGCGGAGTATGTAATCTGCAAAGTACGAATATATTTGTATTGTAGTAGCGTTCAAAATTATTTTAATAAATAAAATTTTAATAAATAATTTAAAAAATAACATTACTAAAGTGTGTTTAATTTATATGAGAATCAGATCTTTCATTTTTAAAATAATTATACTTAATATTTGTTATAAATGAAACACTACTAAAGTGTGTTTAATTTATATGAGAATTAGAT
>VBVQ01000340.1:0-64736 GCA_011636635.1 Tetramorium simillimum | reverse complement strand
ATATTTCATATTTTATTCTGAGATATTATTATATAAAAATATGAAATATATATTTTGTAAAATATTCATTTTTTGGTGACTGTATTTTTGTACAAAAGATAATGAGATATATCGATTTATATAAAAAAAATATATAAAATATATATAGAATAATATTTAATATGTACACATGTATAATTTAAAATATGCGATACAGGATGTATCGAACAAGTAGCATAAAATATTAAATCCAACTCCAGTCACTTTTTCTACGGATGTCTTCAAAAGAGCAACTTTTAAAGTCTTTAAAATTGCATTTTCTTTCTTCGTAGAACGCGAAAAAGTATATCGGGCGGAAATCTCGGAAAACTTAAAAAGTAGACGAGCGCAGTATATGTACTAAGTGGGAACTAACGCGGCGCAGAATCGAAGAGGCTCTTTTACGAGGACCTTTTAGGAGCCCGCGCGAGAGCCCTCGTTTGAAACTACTTGGGCGTAGTCACGATCGAAGCCGCAAAAGGACCGCGCATATGCATACTCACGTATTTCGTTGAAATAGAAGGGGTACTCTCCCGGTACCGAACAGTTGAGTCTCGCTTTCAGGAAACTCGTCCATCTGTCGCTAAATGCGTGTGGCCCGCCTTTATCGTGCTGACAGACTCTGCCAACTCGCGAATACACCGACTGTAATGTGAATCGAAAACTTGTAAAGCAATCGATTTATATATTCTGTATTTTTCTATTTCTAGATTTTTACGAGTGGACTACATTATTTCCTAGATATTACAAGAGACACATGTATGTACATCCATTGCATATAAGATGCAATTAACTATTTATAGATTTTCAAGTTTTACTTAATTTTTCTTAAAAAGTAAAATTAAATGCAAAAGCTAAAGGTAGAAATTAAGAAATATCGAATAAAAAATATCAATTTCTCTCACCTTTCCACAGTTCATGTACTCCACGGCTGTTTCACGGTAAAAGAAAAATACGTAATCCTGATACGCGAATGAACTGACAAAATTGGGACCTGAAATAACGAGATTGTATTGAATTTCGATCATCGAATAATTATTCTACAAAACGTCATATGTTATTTTACAGCATAATTTTTTTAACTTTATTATTTATTCATAATAAAAACATAATTGTTTCATTAGCG
Organism: Tetramorium simillimum; assembly: GCA_011636635.1. Classification (NCBI taxonomy): domain Eukaryota; kingdom Metazoa; phylum Arthropoda; class Insecta; order Hymenoptera; family Formicidae; genus Tetramorium; species Tetramorium simillimum. The sequence goes on along the minus strand of VBVQ01000340.1, from coordinate 63,592 downwards.
ATAAGATCGACCTAAATATTATGGTTAATAACTTTGTATTTCTTATAAATTTACATAATTTATATGATAATGTATAAATTTACATAATTTATAATATAATTTCTTATAATTATATATTATAATCGCTGTATTATAAATTCAAATTTCAATAAATTTAACTGATATTTACATAAAGTGGTGTTTCAAAATCAAATTGTTGGTTTGGCAGTTTCAATCGTTACTATAGAAATTTTCTTTACTTTTTAAATAAAATGATATAATTCTCACATCATTTTAATATCTATTATTATTATTATGCTCGTGTTTAATATTAATTTCAGATAACAGAAGAAATGCTAATTAATAAAGATCGTGTAATTATCGAAGAAATGAAATCATTTTATCTCATGTTTAAAATTTGCGAGTTATACAAAGTTACTTTCCAATTTCATAAATTTATCTAGCAAGTCCTGTAGGAGCAGTATAAAAAAAGCTCTATGTAAATAAATACGCGTATATCGGAATTAATTAAATGCCGAACGATCTTGGAGTTATAGAATCGAATATCGCAAAGATTGCGCGGAACGTATCGGATAAATTTTATAAAATTGCGAAACATCACCGCGGACGGTCCGTATTCCAATTTCTAAGAGCTTACCATTCAACTGATTGAGATCCGAGCGTTCGGTGCGAATTTTGTCCCTGTGAATCAGCGGCTCGCCACCGGAGAAGTCAGCCACCGTCGCGGCATATAACTGTCCCTCTGAAACATGCATAAACGTTTCCGTCAGTCAGTCGCACCTTCCACATTTGCAAGCTAAACGAGCGCCATCAGGTCGATGGTTATACAGAGGCTCTCAGGGTTAATTCATCCTCCTACTAACGCGTCTCTCGGAAATTGCCCGTTGAATTTACGTCGACGGTGCTATCCGTAGGGTGGTTCTCGTGTGTGCACGCACCAGGATGACGTTATATGGCATGACCGAACTTTCGCTTCCCCGCTATCAAAGTCCTCGAAGGACGAAGGGGAGGCCTTGGAGAGCCTCTAAACGATGTCATATCTTCAGTCTACGCGGAGCGATTATACCGAGCTCAATTTCGCCAGTCATTCCGTGAATTCATGACTTTTCCATATTAATTTCGGCATAACTGCATACTAGCGTGAATTATTAAAAAGTTAAGTTTATTATTAGTCTGCAAATTTCCTTTACATTGTCTAATTTTAATTACGTATACTTTTCATTGATCTCTACTCTGCTCCTTCATACATTCTTTGTAATTCCTGAATAGAAAACAGCAAGGTAAGATCCGGTAGCTTCAAAACTTAAAGAATCGATCCTTAGAATTGCATTGACAAAGGCGAATAGACGTATTTCGAAATGAAAAATTAAATGAAGAGAATTATTTCTCTTTTTAATAAAATATTTCTCGTTTTATTTCTATATATAATATTCTTATTATTATTTTTATATAAAATACATTCGCGTGATTTGATTATTAATATTTTGGCATTTTATAATATAAATAAATATTAATTATATTTTTTAATTAGATAAATGACGAATATATGAAAACACGAAAATAAATAAATTAGAAAATTAGGGATCTTTAATAAAAAAAATGCTCAGTGGGAACAATGTATTTAACAAAAATCGATACAAAGTCATAATAATTATGAAGAATAGATTTACCTTCTTATTCCTATTATTTCTTTCTTTTAAATCAAATATATGAAAATAAATGTAAAAAAATATGAAATAAAAACTATCTTTAGCTGCATTTATTTTATTAATTTTATCACTCTGTAATTTGTTTATAATGCACCAAGTATTCCCTTCTTCATTGAAATTTGTCTATTATAACATTCACGACTCAAAGTGAAAATAATAGATGTAGTATCGTGCGAACAAAGTAGGTTTCGTAAGGGAATTTAAACCCAAAGGATGGTATAGAGGAAAGTAGGTAGTGTGATAATATTAATGTTAAAATGGAAGAAGAACATACATTTTAGAAGGACATACATAATAACCAAAGAGTGCTAGAAGCCCTAGTTCTATTAATTAAAACCTAAATTCTATTAATATTATATTGGTGCAAAAGGAGATTTTGTCAAAAATATTTATCAAATGAGAGCTTGAAGATAAAAGTGTAAAATTTTAAAATAATTTTTTAGCATCTGAATAAATTGTTTTGATTTCAGTAATGTTTTTATCTATAAGAAAACTTTAATTCTTTTTTAAATGTTTTAGGAAAACGATGAACGAGAAACTTTTATAAGATAAAGAGAAAACCATTTCAAATTAAATGGATTAAAAAGACTGCATAGATGAAAATAGAAAATTACAATGCAATTACATTTATAATAATAATTTATAATTATATTTGCGATGACATCTATATGACAGATTCATTATAACTGAAATCTGAGAGAATCTTTATAAAAGTTTTGCAATAATTCATATTAGATTAGTAATATTTTTCCATTAAAATAATTGAATTATAATTGTTACTTCAAATTTAATAGAATGTCCAAATATAATGTAGAACAGGTGTTTGAAATACCCGTTACAATTAAGTTTATCAAAGATATATAGGTACGTTTTCATTAGCATTGTACATATAGAATCAGTCAGAATAAACAGAGTACACAGAACGAACGAATGAACGAATATAATAAATATAATATTGGACTACAATTTGCAAAAGATAAAATTAATATGTAATAAATAATTGCTATTTTTATGAATCACAAACATCTGCGTTCAAATAATTGCAATACAAATATATCTTATTTACTGTTATACCATAATTGTATCAACGTTTAAAATAAGCACGATACGATGTGCGGAAGAAATAACACGTCTGAAAAAACCAAAATAATAATGTTAATAGATGGAGAGATAAAATTTTTGAAAATGATTAAAATCAATTTTATATTACGTCTCTAAATGGCCTCATGTAAAAGAGGACACGATTTCAGAATGGGGATGCATTTCGTATATATACGAAAATGAGAATTAATTTTTACACATGCTCGGGCCCTCGTATTAGCATAAACGAGGGGATCAAGCATTCAAAAACCGATATTCACATGCGATTTTGAAGTGGTGTTGTAAAACAGATTCCGTGTTGAAGAGCTTATTTTCTACGGATGTGGAACGGCTTGGAATAACTTTACATAGTTTTCGAACACATTTCTTTCCCTAAAGTATGGATTTAACTCTCTCTCTTATTCTCACTGTCATTTCCGAAACCATAAATTTCTTCTTGCCGTTCTATGGGAGGAACTTTGAGACACGATGTTTACAATCTCTCCAAAGTTAGACAGCCGAGTCTCGACAGTACATCTTATAAAACTACAAGAATAGCGGAAGCAGCAGATTTAATGCAAAATTTTTCACATTTTGAATAATATCGGTAGAATTTCGGCAGAACCGATCGAAAGTAACAATCACGTGGTATAGTAGGAATCGAGCAAATTTGCTGAGCGCAGTTTAATTGCAATAGATCAATGCTATTAAAATGTTTATTCAACAATAAATCTGCTTGATTTCTGCCGTCAATCTTTCTCTCTCTCTCTCTCTCTCTCTGCCATAATATTGCAGTCGGTAGATCTGCTCGATTTCTACCACCGATATGCTTTCATGTTATGTCTGCAGGCTCGCCAGCAACGTAATACGGATGCAATTGATGTCAATCTGTTGTAATATATTGCTGCCAAACTGCTAGTGTACTGTTATCATTTTGCCTACGGGACATACCATAGATAATAAGTAAATAAATACATACATCCGGAGAGTAAATTGCTAATCAACACTGTGTACATCTGCTAATACCTAATTAATATAGAATTGTTGAATTTGCCATTAATACTTTAGTGACGGTTGAGCAATATTCTATTTCAGCGATGACAGAGTAACAAGTATAGCGCGTATATTTATATAAATGACCTAATTTTTAATAATTTAGTTGGATTACATAAAATAAAGTTCGTTTCATACTTGGTCTCTATTCCATGATCGAGCAAAATAATCGAGTTCCAATCTTGAAAATTTTATTTTCAAACACTTGCACGTGCATGGAAATAAATTCTTCGATCTGCTGAAGAATTTTTATTTGAAGAAAAGCTCGTCATCCTGAAAATAATCCTGTACGCGAACAATTTTTCTCAGTGTCGCGTGCAATCGGTCGCAAAATCCCGGAAAAATCCATGGATTTTGATCGCTGTATGTGTTTGTATAGAGTACATAATGCGCGGGTATACACAGCAGCATCCACAGTGCGACTGCATTTCCTCCCCGTGTTCCCGTAAAGGAGATCCTCGAAGGATTCGCCGCCGCGGCTCCTCTCGCGGGGCTCCCATATTTCACGTTCAAAAAGCACGATGGGATTTGAGGCCGGCCAACGTATGCGCGCGATAAGTGTATATAGCGGCCGGATGGTCATATATAACGGGGGCGAGGCAGACGTTAGACTTAGGGGGATGAACGTGCCCGTTGCAGGCTACAAATCTACGTGGTGAGCCCGCTGGCAACGCCGAAGCTCGCGAATATCGTGCGCCACGCGCGTAATACCTGCGGGAAAGAGGCTTGGCTCTTACGTACACGCGCGAGCATCCCTCCGCGAACGGAGGACACGTAACGCGCCGCGCCGCGCCGCGCCGCGCCGCACTGCCGAGATCTGGGGTTGCGTACGCGCTATACTTAGGGGTGATTTAATGCACCGCTGCGTCGCCGACGCATTACGCCGCCACCGCTGCCGTCGTCGTCGTCGTCGTTGTCGTCGTCGTCGTTCTCGTCCTCGTCCCCGTCCTCGTCGTCGTCGTCTTCGCGAAAACTTGACGAAAGTTTCGGCAGATAGCTACGGGTCGCTGTTGAAAGCGGAATACGGAATAGAGCCGCTAACAAACATAATACATTATAACACGAGAATAAAGGGGGTTTTCGACACTAAGCGGTTTTGAATAATGGTATCTTTTGCGCGAATTTCGATTGTAGAATTTTTCAAACAAAAGCTGTGCTACGAGAAATAACAGCTACACGGTTAACATAGCTTTGCTAAAAAAAATATTTTCAGCTATTTTCATTAAAAAAACGACTAAAAAGAAACTCAAAGCTGACATGTGTCCAAACTGTTCTTTCCCCAATTTATACGCAAAAGACTTTTTTATATTTTTAAATATTTATGGAATGTAAAATAAAATTAATAATTTCAAGATAAAAATCAATCTTTTTTTTAAAGCGTTTGGTCCTTGCAAAAATATCTTCTTGACTAACATCTGCACATGGAAATGGAGAAACGAGTCGTCAATATTTTCAATATACATTTTTCTTTCTATTCATTAAATATTTTAATAAAAACGATGGAAATGAAAAAAAAAGAGACGCACTCGAGAGTTTACAATATTATCTGATAATTATAAAATAGGCGAACACTGATTTCGGATAAGAGTGTTCACGCTGATCTAGCTTTACGAAAATAAATGTTGAGGGTTTCGCTGTCTAGGAATAAAGCTCCTGAAAGGATTTCGTAAGATGACGAAATTCCTCAACGCGCAGGAAAGAGTGGTATCTTGCTCCAAGTGGAAGCAATATAAGCACGTGCAGTATCAGTACAAAAAGACTATTGGTAAAGCTAAGAGACGAAATTTTCAGAGAAGACCTTCGAAACGGTAAGACTCTGTCAGATCACCACAAAATCAACGAATACGATGATAGAATGCATTCTATTTCCCATAAGAGAATATATATCTTCGAAGAAGAAAACCCTGAAATTTTATGAGTTGTATTTTAGATTCTATGCTAGCCAGTAAACCAAATTCACGGAAAATTGAAGAATGCGGAAAATATAATCCGTATATTCAAATAAAAATAATTTAAATATTGAAAAAGATATTAAAAATATTTGTAATATTAGTTATTTTTAGCGAGCGTTAAATTGTGTAAGACATTATAAAAATTAATATATTTAAAATAATATAAAGAAATATATATTTTTCAAAAAGTATTTCTATTCACAAAACAATAAATTTTCAATTTTTTTAAACTTTAATCCGTTGAAAACGTTTCTCAATTCATCTACATGTTGTAGATAATGAAAAGAAAACAAAGTATACACTTATGTTTTTGCAAACTATTTCACTTTTTTAATTCAACATAATAGATATATAAATTTTTAAAAATTTTAATGAATTTATAGCACCAATTTAAAATATCCAGTACACACTTACATTAAAGAAAGATAAAATATAACAACGAAATAAGCTTTTGCATACGCAAAATCTGAATTTTATTCAATTAAGCTTTTAGAATATTTCATATAAAAATCTAAAAACTTATTTACATATTTATCAAAATAACAAAACCAAATATGTATAATATTTATAATTAGTAGAATTTATAATAAATAACCAAATTTATAATAATAACCAAAATTTACACTATTGTTTTAGTTATGTATCTTATTACAATATATCCAAAGTAATAAATAACTCATAATATGTGTGCGTACACGCCTACGCTTTAATCATTTATGTTGTTCCATTATATTTTACTTCATATTGTCCACTCTATTTATATATATCTCATTAATACATAACGTATAATTAAATATGCAAAACAATTCATATTTAGAAATTAAAAATACAAATTTAAACATTACAAAATAATATTGTAATTAATAATTAAATATAACTAAAATAGAAATCAAAATCAACAATATGTAATTGCAACTTTTATTCTTTATGTAACATTGCAATCGTATTTTTAGGGATAAAATCGTTGAGTACGTATAAAGATATAAAAATATGAAAAACAATACAAAAAAATTAAAGAAAAAAATATCCATTTTGATTCCAGATCATATAATGTGGAGCTATTGGAAATATGACAAGTAATTTTATTACAATTATTTCAAATTACAAAATCATATTGAGATGTTTTAAAAATATCATGCATTTTATTGTATGATTGTTTTTTAGAAGATTTAGAATAGAAAATAGAATTAGGAAAACTGATACTATTTAGAAAACTTTTATTGTATCCAAGAATAAAAAAATGACATAAATACATATATTATTTTTCTTATTACTGTGTTAATTAATAATACTGTTTTTCAAATTTTAATATTATCTAACTTTTCCTAAAGAAATTTATACCAAATTCATAAAAGAACAATTTGCATATGAAAGAAAATACGAAAGGATTTAGAATGTTCCGCATGTTTTAAATTTCTTTTTGTAATCTCAATTATTATCTCAATTATTAAAGATCAAATATATGAAAGATAACATCTTTTACAGTTTGGATCGTGCGTCCCAACAGACACGCCATTTACACGTAGAAATATCAAACATGTTTGGAAAACGACTTCATTGAAGCAAGGCATCGTTTGCTTTGCCAGAGTATTGATTTACCGTTGCACTTTGGCGAACATACGACGCGCGCACGTGCCTCGTAATCAGCAAATTATAACGTTCAACGTATGAAACTGCACGTTATACATCACACAAGTAAAAAATTTCTCGAGCAAATGCACAAGATACATTTCTATATCGAATTATATCGGACTTTTACAACTTTTTACAGCACTTTATTAGTATTTCAATATTGATAAACTATATTATTTACAAACTGAATTCTTTACATGTATCATACAAATATTAATAATATAAAAATATTAATAATATACTTTGCATTTTTTATTTTTATATACCGGTATTTTTCTTATTACATATATGAAGCTTTAACATAATTCTGTTATAACCAATTTTTAAATAAATCCCGAGTTGAAAAAAATAATATATATTAATCAAATATTGACATATATGTACATAAGATGAGTTATATGTTTATATAATGAAAATTATATATAAAAAATAATAAAATGCTATACATGGCCAGTAACAAAACTTGACGTAGCGTAAATTATCTCTCACTATTGTTTGCTATTCAAAATGCCTATTTCTAGGATAATGAAATTAATTGCAATAGATAATAAGACATCTCTGAATTATTCCAGAGTCAGTCATTTCTTTAATGATTCTTTAACGCGTGTGAAGTCCATTCATCTTTAACCCTTAACTAGGGCAGTGAGGACATGCTGCGTAACTAGAGCACACGGTTTTCATGAACCGATCTCCCTTCTCATGCTAAAGATAGTAAATATATTAAAAATAAAAGAATTATGCGGTAAAACTTTTACTGTGATATAAAAGTGATATTAAAACATCTTGAACTTTGTTATAAATGTTCTCAAAAATTAATAACCGATAAAAAAATCTCAAAAAATTTTCATGCTGATGATATATTTATTATTAAAAGAGCTTTAAATTTTATGTATATTTTATTCTTAATATTTCTGATTCTCCTCATAAATTTCCTTAAAAACCAATTATTTCAAAAATTTAATATCTTTTTCTTTGTAGTATAACTTTATAAAAAAATTGAAATATAAATAGAATTATTTTCTTCGAAATAATACTAAATTATAACAATGATAAAGAAAAAGTGATATAAAAAAATAATAAACTCTGCAAACTATAACAAAGACACATATGAAAGCGTGTCATATACGCAATCTCGTACGTAATGATAAAAAAAACAGAATAATTTTTAAGGATTGTCCGTGAATAATGATTCACGTATATTTATCGCATTCTCTGGATGGGACGCAAATCATGCGTGTATCTCAATCGCCTCTGTGCGGAATGTACAAGGACTCGTGATATTCGCGTCGAGCTTCTCGTTCTCACAAGCTACTCCACTCGTTGTAGAGCGGTCGAATCTCTCAAGTGGCACTTACCATCGTCAAAGCCACGCGTCCCCCGTCAAATCTGGTATGTAGTGCAGAACACATGTTTCGAAATGTAATAAAAATGTTCTTGATAAATATTTTCCGCGGACGGACGGTTTTCGAAACTGCATAGAGTGGCACGGACTTCACGCAAAAATGTTTCGATAATACTACTATCACCCTGGTCGCATCGAGATCGTTCTCTCTCACGAGAAATTCTTTAGAATATCACTTAAATTCCTCCGAGAGGAAAACAAACGATATTTTATGGACTAAACTTCTGTACGTTACAGTTTACATTCAGAATTCTTCTGCAGCTTCTTCAATGTTTAAGGAAAATAAAATTCTCCAAAGTTAAGATTTGAAAAAAAAATCGATTCATGCGGTTTCTGATGTCATCAGAAGATTCAGTTGGTTTTGTTCACACGACAATTGAGCATATTACTCGAATTACTATAAAAGAAGAAACTTACCGGCGAAAACCGCTGTGCTATTGTGTCGTGGATCGTAAGGACAGAGTCCCAAACCATCCATATCGCTTTTCTTCACGTACGCCCCATCCTAAAATACAGAAAAAAAATCGGAATTATAACATTTCTGCATATCATACAGTGTATAAAAGCATGCAATTTTTTAAAACGTTTTTCCATACAAGAAGTAGTTCAAACGTAATTTGAGGTCGTCAAGATAAATGAATCACTCTGGACATGAAGAGTATAGCAACTGCGAAAAAAGGGGATTTAATGTCAGTCACGCTATTTCCCGGAAACGTGAGACACGAGGAACGGCTCGAAACTTCCTATCAGGAAATTGATTTTTCTTATGCAACATAACTTCCTATTGAAATATTCATTTACATTTATGCATCCATGGATATGCGTTATGTGCATGTGTACGTACATATATAGGTATATATGTAAGTGAGAAGCAGTACAGTATCATAATAATATAGTGTCGAGATATTAGCAATTTAATAACTAATTCAAATCGTAATTGTATCGCGCGCGTATCTTTTTAACTATGTTAATGGATAATCGAAATACAATATAATTTGTCTGGCTGTGTCGGTCAGACTTTTAACCGTTTGCTGAAACGACAGCCGACGTGATAATAAAATAATTATATATCGAATCAATTATGAGCGTGACCTAGATGCTTTATCAAACAATCGCTATGCGATGATTATGACGATTGATTTTAATACCTTCTTAATTGTTACGTGTGAGTTGCGTAATGAAAAATTTAGTTTCGATCAAATGCATATACTCGCAAAAGTCAATTTATAAGCACACTTATTAATTTCAGCACTCGTTTAAAGAAACGAACATTTAATAATTAAATTAACAATGTAACAAACTAATCAGATTTGTAATACAATGACGCAATCACGCCCTAATTACTCAGAGGACCGAGATTGACACTCTCTTCGTTTGTTGTTGCCACAAATATAATATGTATATCTCTTATTTAATATTATTTTCATGCATGTTCAATATTGATTTTGGTGTGTACAGCAAACTCTTTATTCAGAATAAAAATATCGATACCGTGATTTACCGCGAATGTAATAATATATCTCTCTTTGATTGATGTATCAATTTATGTTTACCATCGTTGTGTACTATATATTTCGGACATTATCTCCGTCTGTCTGTGACAAATGTCGAAGTGTTACGGCGATGCGTCGTTCTTATTCAATTCTGCAAATAAAACCAAGCTACGTAACGATTCGGGAACTACGATATTGTCTCCGACCTGGAGATAGAGTAATAGTAACGGAGTAATAGAATTATTAACGTCGCCGTATCGATACAAAAAGCCCGAAATCTCGTATTCGTCGTTCGTACTTGTCTCTCGCCGTATTGCGGAACTGTGATTGAGTTTGTTCGCGACCTACAGGTTTTACGAACGGTTCGTATCTAGAGCGAATTTGTGGTACAATAAACTGACTCGATAGAAGATTGGAAAGCGAGTAGGACAAGTGAGGGATCCGCGCGTTATTTCAGATTCCTTCATTTTGTCTGCCGTCTAATTTTTCTTTTTAATAGAATAGAACTAAAATAAAATATTGTATATTTAATCGCATAGACAGAAGAGTTTAATCAATTTTAGAATTTATTCTTAAAAATAATTCTTTATAAATTAATTACTGGGAATTAGTTAATTAATTTTTTAAATCAATTTTATTATTTGATGGAAAAATATACTCAAATATGCAAGAGAGTTAATTAATGGGGTAAAAAAATAACTTTAAAAATAAATTTAGCACAATAATAGACAAAAAAAATTATATGGATATGTAATTTCTCGTTTTTAAATTATGCCCTTTTAATTTAATAAAAATTTATATAAAAGATTCATATAATTAATTCTGCTAGATTTTTTTTTAGTAAGAATTAATGGTATATTCTAAACAAAGCGTTATATCTCGAATAATGTTTTTGTACATTAATCTATCGTCACGTGCAGTAACTCCAAAAAAATAAAAAAATTAGTTAAACGAACTCGCATGGATCTATAAAAGTGATTTGGCAGAGGATTATATTGTATCATAAAATAATATTTTCTATCTTCCTCAAGAAGCTGAAACAAAAATATTTCTAATATGTTATACCATTATAGCAGAATCGTACTTAAAAAGACATACTAAACTGAAAATTTTGCAATTGTCTGATAAAAGACAGTTTCTGCTTGCTGTGTGTTTCGCGGTATGAATGCTCGTCATTGAACTGTAATGACATCGTTTCGAATCGTCGTTCATTGTAAGCCGCATTCGCAAACGTGTATGTACAGACGTCGAAAAAAAAATATCGGAAAATCCGCTTGGCACAGCGTAAGACAATTAAAAAAGTTGCAAGCGAGACCGTCGCGGCCGGCCACAGTAATATCCCGAATACGCGAACAGTGTCGCAACTCGTGCATGTATGCAACAATGCATGTAAAGAAATTGAAACGCAGCGGGGCCATTCGACGCAAACGGCTATTCGATGCACTGCAGCCCGCAGTTGGGTATTTCGAGACGCTGGTTGAGTCTCACGTACCGTCTAGGATCCTTTATATTTCTTCCGTTCGTTTCTCCTTGGATCTTTTCTTCTCTCTATTCTCCCCTTTTTTCTCTCTGCTCTCCTTGCTTGCCACGTACCCTCGCTTCATCTATTCTCATCTGCTGGCAGGCAGTATCGTAACAAGCCCAAGACACGAGAGATACAGAATCGCGCAGTAACTATTCTCAATTTACTTATTTTTAGTTTATTCAATATCATTTAAAATAAATTTTTATATTGATTCTTTTAAACCTCTCACCGATATAAGAGACGAAAAATCAATTTAGTTGATACTGAAATTTATTTGTATATTATTAAAGTTTGACGATTGATTATCCAATATTATCTTCTTATCTTGTATATCTTGGTTGTATATTTTTTAGATTCATTGGAGGATTTCTTAATTTATTTTTAATTATTCAGAATAAAATTTGCATTTATTAGTGTAATATTTTATTCAAAATAGTCTTCCAAATATTGTCAAAATCCTTTATATTTTTAATAAAATATGTGTAAACAGCGTTGTGTAAACAGCTTGTTTATTTTTGGTGTTTTAATATCAAAGTTTACCGCGGAATAATTTGAGGCATTGCCGTAAATTTTGCGAGAAAACAATTGCGAGGCGCTGCAGGAGACAATAACGAAGACGCAGGCGTGTTCACACTTAAGATACGATAACGGCCTGATTTGTAGCAAGTAGGAAAATTTCATTATTAAGTTATCCACGCCATTCTTCTCCAAGTATCTAATATTAGACAATAAAAAACGTTAATATAAATACATAATTATTAAATATAAAAAAAAGGGCCTTTAAGACAGTTCTGCTTTAGTTAAAAAATTGTTTTTCTATGAGTCGTGCTCTTCGCAAATTAATGGATTCATTTATCGTTAATTCCAATTTAATTTTAGAACTTTATAACAGTACATAACATTACTAATAATAGTAAACTGCTTTATTATTTACTCTCATAATTGATTATTATAATATACTGATATCTGTATTAAATTATAGTGCCGCTGTTAATACAGATAAATACTATCGAAGATAGGAATACTGGATGTGACAGGATTATTCCGCATATATGAACATGCACATAACGCGCTCTAATCTCGCTCGATGGAGCTATAACAGCCTATAAGTAGCTGTAATTACAGCGTTCAATGAAATTTAATTATAGGTTAATCTCTGTATTCTTAAAAGTTTGTGTTACATGAATCGTTTTGTTCACAGCAAATTTTAATACTAACACTGTAATATGATATCATATGTAATACATAATTTTTCCTTTTCTATAAGATTTTCAAAGAATGTCTGTGTATGATGTAACATGGAAAAATTCACAACAAATATAATTAAATATTCCATAATTCTTTCAATTTTTATAAAGAGTGCAAACTTTTTAATTACATCCCGCTTTACGTTAAATAATATTTGTTAGAAGCGTGAGTATTATAAAACCGAAGAATTAAAGATGCTTCTTAAATTATGATATACGAGAAAGATATACACTTTCGCGGTATATAATCTTGCGACGTAATCATACTCATTAATTACTTGCTGGTTTACACGGTGAGATTTTCCGTTGTAAATTTCGTGAGATATTGTTGTAATTGCGAAACACCGCGGGGAACGACCGCGAGTTTCATCTTCGCACATTCGGCCTGTCGCGATATAATTTGCGCAAAGTTCGAAAACTTTCGAGTGTAAACTGCACGGTCCTCGCCTCCCACCGACATTGTTTCGCCACGATCACGGCACAATGCCATGCGCTCCTGCGTGACAATGTACCGTTCACTGTCCCATCGTCCGGATTATCGCAATCGCACTGGAAGTTATGTGCTCTACGTTTAATATATCGATACAGGTGTAAATAGACAAGCAAGTACGCAAACAAAGAGATAACTAGATTTATGCATTTCGTTATTTTTATTCCGGTTTATTATTTACATATTTATTCATTCGTTCACGTGATTTCTGACACGTCTGCGTGCAAATAAAAAATAAGAAAGTATAAATAAATAAACGAAAAAAAAAGCAATTTATTTTGTTTTCCAAACTATGTTTGAAAATTGAAAAATTAATATTCTTTGTCTTTTTTAAAATTAAATAGTAACTTCTAAATTGCGATTCACAGCGTATTTACAGACAGTTACGTACAATCTGGCTCAATAAAAACAAATTTTACCATTTCAAATCAGAAAAGTTATTATTAAAAAAGGGAATATTAAAAAACTGGAATATAAAGAAGAGCTACCCATAGGAATTTGGGTTTATTAAATAAAAGTTCGTCAAATGATGATGGAAATTTTGTTATACGCGCACGAATTGTTGAGTCGCATTATTAAAATACATATCGCAGATGTTTATAAAGGTCATTCTTAATTGAACAATTTGTAAGTCAATGAGATCAGCGGAGGATGAGTCGACGTGCCGTTGAGACAGCTAGCAAACAACTGCATCCCGCGTCTGCTAGATACGGAGGGCTTTTGTACAAGTAGTGAATTCCGACGTGAAACGAGAATTGCGGAGTGCTGCCTGAGATAATTTTGCGCTTCACCTCCGTACGTGTATACACTTGCGGCATAATTCGCATCAAGTGGGAAAATTCGCGTACATCGTATATCGCGCTACGCGTCTGCTTCCGGCATCGTTCCCGCAACGATCAAAGTAACGACACTTCGAAGTAACGTTATTTGTCCCGATTAATAATATCACCGAACTGTATCGCGTGTTAAAATGCGGTTAGCTTCCGAAGAAGCACATGTACAATTAATGATGGGAATAATAAATGAGAAAAAAATCATTTTACATGAATTTTACATTTTACATGAATTTTACAAAACATACGAGAGATTTTTTATTAAATCTTTCATCATTATACGGCTAAACGGTTTTATTTGTCACGAGGCATATACTCTGAAATCTCAATAATTATATCAAATATAAAAAAAAATCATATAAGAATGTCTTGTTTATTTCAGTATACCTTCCCTAATAATAAAGCACACAATAATAACTTTTGCGATAATACTATTTAAAGCTTTTAAAAATTCCTCGTCGATTGTTATAAACGACCTGCACCGATTAAAGATTAATTTCATTTAAACTTTTCATTGTAACAAAGTTTCTAGTTCGTTTTTATTAAATTTTATTTCGAATTTTATTTTTCTGGTATTACGATAAAAATTTTAATTATTATTTTCACATTGGTCCAATTCGGTTAGATATTACGATATTTTCAAAGGATAATTACTATAATTCAGTAGTGAGACAAGAAAGATTGGTTTTACAATACGATCTCTGACAGTGTTTCAGCATTGTCTCGAGGATGATCAAAGTGACAATGTTACCGTATGAAGCATACTGTCAGATTGCAACTTGTTAATAATAGTGAATCAAGTACCGTCGTATTGAGACGTCGCAGTCACGCGACGCCAAATTATACGCCGAGAAAGAACGATGACAATGCAGCGTGATTTAAACGGTACAGTGGAAACGCATTCATTGTTTGGCTCCTGCTGTGATCTGGTAAGCATTATTAATCTGTTTGTATCTTCAATATGATGTTTCACGCTGCATTGTGGCAACGAAAGTTATGATGGATTTAACTGTAACTACGTTGCGCTCCATGCAAAAATTTTATTTATAAATTATTTTTAAAATTCTTTAATTCTTTTGATATTTTTTTCATATTCTATTCATATTATTCACATATTCTATTATTATATTTCTTTATAATATATATAATAGTAAATCGACCGAACAAAATTAATCTTAAAAGATTATTTTAATACAATAAATGGAAACAATTTTTATCGATATTTAACTAGAAATATTGATTATTACAATCAATCATGATCGTAATAATATATTTAGAGTCCGAATATAGTTAATATATCAGAATAACACTCGTACATTTATTTGTATAAAAAGATTGCCAGCAAAGAAAATATAGAGTTCAGCAATGTAATAGATTAATGTAAAACATTTGCCATTCATATTTGCCAAATAAAATTGAAACAAAATTACACAGTTTCGGAGCAATTTTCATTAAACAAAGTTATAGTTACCATTGGCTTCAGTAACGCTTTTCTAGGTAAAACAAGTTTTTTAATTTCTCTTTTAAAACAGTCATATTGATAACTTTATATAAAACAGAAATTTATAAAAACGCAAATTTTTTACTATTTTATTTGCTAATAATATGAGAGAACATGCTGGTTGTAAATATTTCAAAAGATTATATATTTTTTTATTCGTGTAACAATCAAGATTTAATAAAAAAAAGCTTACTTAAAAGCTTCATTTGATATTTTCACTAATTCTGTCTCTCTTAAGTCGCGCAAAAGCTGAAACAAATATTACAAAGCGCATCTGTAAGACGGTCACGGAGTGAGAACGTGAATTTTCTCAACGCTTCATACAGCAAGTCGAATTTCACAAATACCCATCATGTAGCGACAATGCTTCTACGAAATCGATATTTCATATGCTTTCGCGATATTTACACATGGTACTCGGTTACAAATTTCCCGCATTGCTACATATCTGCGGATTCTCTTGTCAGTTCAAATAGATTTTTCTTTTATGATATTAAAACAACTTGAATGAGAATCTTGTATTAAAAATAAAGCTTCGGACCTATTTAAGCTCCGAAGAAATGAATGAATGATAAAAATTAGATTTCACATTTACCAAAATTTTTGTTTCAAAGTTATTTATAAATTAAAAATAAAAAAATTGTTTTATAAACATTTGATAATACGTGTTAATGTACGAGTCAATCGTTTCATCCATCTGGAAGAACTTCTTCTCTAAAATGCTCTAAGAAAGAGAACTCAGATTGAAAGAGACTTGGGGAACACAAGAAAAATAAATTCGTGAAAGAGGAAAGGGAATCAGCAGAAATGCGCAAGAAAATAGAAGAGAGTCCTGGATGGTGTTGTGACGGGAAAAAGGAAAGAAAGAGAGAGAGAGAGAGAAAGAGAGAGCAAGAAGAGACTAAGATATCTACACCGAGAGACAGAAAAGAAAGTGTTATTGGAGGAGTTGAAGTAAAAGTATCCAAGGGAAATAAATAATTCAACAGATTAAGAAAAAAAACTATTTGCAGACATAATATAGAGGATTCCACTTCAATAAGTGTACTTTCTGTAAATTGTAGATTCTTTGATGAATTCTCGACAAAGACTCGATACTTCTTTGATAAAAATGCTGAAAGAGATTATCTTTCGGAAATAGAAGTTGTCCTATTGCACGTAAATTTTGATGTGTGATACAATAATTGGAACATCGAATACATACCTATATATATCGGGATCAAGATCATACGTCGACCCTGAAGAGTTGAGAATAATTATTGTGCCACTAAAGAAGAAAAAATTCGCTTTTAGATACAGCAAGTCTTAGGTGCCTTGATTCTTTAGAGAAAAGGGAAAAGCTTGGACGGTAACGAGCGGAGCGCAACTGTCGGCCGATCGCGGCTCTTTTCGTCCGGTATACGAGAGAACCACTACTGAAATGGCTGACTAAAAGCTAAAAGCCGGACAGACGAAAGCGAGAAAAGAGAGCGGAGAAATCGCGAATGTATTTCTCGTGGGAGGTAAGAGATAGATAGGTAGATGGACCACGATAGAATGAGTCGAATGTTGCGGGAATTCGAGGAGAGAGAGAGAGAGAGAGAGAGAAATTGAGAGCGAAAGAGAAAAGACAGTAGAGGGAATAGACGATGGTGAGGAAGTTTTTCCGACATGAGATTTACGCCAAAGGTCCGCGTGCACCACAAATACGTAATGTATATATATGCCGCGACCGTTCTACACACCGGGACTGTTTTCGTTTGAACGAGAACCAGATTTTCTTCTTCTCTCCTTCCGACGTCCGCGCCTCGTACGCGTCTAGCAATTTCTTCTCATAGAACAGACGAAATGCAGGCGGGGCTGGAGCATAAATCGCTAAATCTCGTCTGGCTATTTTCTACTACTATCTAGTGTTGCTACTGCTGCTGTTGCTGCTTCTTCCTGGTTCACGGAACAAGCGTCGACTTTACGTCGACCCTTAGTCTTATCTTTCGGTGTGGCATTCAAAATTTGAACGAATCTAAAAGTAGGGGCTTCGATGGCACAAGATATAGAACATCATCTTTCGTATGAATATCATCTTTTGGGATATAGAATTTTCAAGACCCAAGCTTTCAAAATTGAGGCTTATCTAGGTGTCTGGAGCATAAATCTATCGACGCGAAAGTAATCTTACATTTTTATGATAAATTACGAATAAATAAAAAAAATATGCGTTAATAATAACTGTTTTTCAGATATTAATTGTTCGCAAATTTAAAGTCTATTTGTCGCGAACGAAAATGTAATAAGACATTACATTATTAAAAATCTTCAAATAACAAGACCATACTGATATATATTCAAAATATATTTCTATTATTAAATACTATTAAAAGAAATTTATTGAAAAGATAAAGTTATATACTGTGTTTAGCGTTTAAAAATAATTTATTCTATTAAAAATTTTAACTTTTAATCATTTATTTAACTAAAATAGAATAGAGGTGTTAAAATTTTAAAATATGATATTTTAAAATACATAATTATATATTTTTAGTTTGGAATTCAATATTGTTGGTCGATAAAACGCCATAATATTCTCGAACGACTTGCATACGAAGGATATTATGCAGAATAAGTTATCCTACCAAGTAGCAGTTTTGAATAAATAAAGTTCAAAATGCAGCGCGTTCCATGTTATCGAATAAGCTGTACGCAGTTGACTTTTCAAAACTTTATGGATTATCTCATTTTTGCATATATAGATAAAAATACAAATAAAACGCTAAATGGTTAAAATATATTTAATGGCGTAAATAAGCAAATATCTCGACAGTATCAACAAAAACTACTATAACTGTATTTTTAAAAATATCAATTTCAATCAAATACTATTTTTCAATAATATTTTATCAATAGTTAAAAAAAGGTATCCAACTTGCAACTACGTTATTTTATATATATTAATATTTTGTTTTCGGTGAAAATAAAATTTAAAAACTTCCGAAAAATTAAAACAAATATGAAATAATTTAAAATTAAAAATAATTTTTCGAAAGTTAGTTTTTCAGTTATAATATTTTTATTAAAGTTCAATCAATATATAATTATATGTTTCATGTCGTTTATCAGATTTACAAAACTTTTAATCTTATATTTCATGTAATAAAATTCTTATGTGTTTAAAGAAACATGATTAACGATTACTTTAAACTATGACGAAAAATACTATTGTCGAGAATGCATTTTCTGAAACAAGCTCGGCTTAATGAGATCGGAACAAAAGTGGCTTTACACCCAGTTTTAAACAGAACATTGCTCAAAAAATATATCTCAAACAAAATGTAATTTCTCATCCAGCAGAATTTAACTTCTGTGATGAAAAACGTTTAGTTTGTCTTTTTATAACTTTAACAAATTAAAGATATAAACAATTTTTATAATTTATGTTTCGCTTGAAGGCACACAAGTGAGGAATTAAACAGCAATATGGATTTGAGAGTTATCTTAATGATCGAATTTCTCCAAGATTTCTCAAATGAACTCGAGAGAAAGTGCTCATATGTTAACTTAGGCATCTCTCTTTCTTACATTAGATAAATGTTAATGATACAGTTGCTTTAACTTGGAACTTGTGATGCGTATATTATCGATCGTTCATCGCAAATTTTCATGTGAGTACACGGTATCTCAACTTATCGCGATTTTCCTCATCTCTTCGAAGAGATGCAAATACGTTTATTTCTCTTAGTACGGAGCAATTCAATCACGAGATATTTCGAGACGTCGCTCCCAACGATGACTTCACTACCGTAATCAAGGAAGGATTTTGGTCGTCCAAGATTAAATCTTATGAGTCAGTCATATAACGATTTCTATTGTTCTTTTTGAATTATTTACAGCACTTTCTATTAAAAATCATAAAATGAGCAGCGCATAAAACATGTCAAAAAAGAGAAAAGGAAGAGAGAAAAAAGAGAGAATTATACAACAAGAAAAAAAAATATAATTATATAAGCTGAATATATGTATGGTAAAACAAATGTAGTGATATAATTATATATTATTGACATTCTCAATTCCCTTGATTGAAATCAAAAGACATGTCTCTTCGTTATAATAGCTTTTATAACAGGTGCAATCATTCAATTCTCAGCCGCGCAAAAATCCTATCAGAATTAATAAAAAAGTTACTGCATCGCCAAGCGAGAAATCGAATATCGGCGATCAACCGGCCGTGATCGGATATTATTCCGAATTGTGAGATATTGGTACGTGAGAACGATTGGCGAGTAATCTCAGCGCGAATTACACGCATCTGCAGCGGTCGCCGTGCACCGTGAGGTGCAGCGAATGCGACAAGACACAAATGCCAATATATCTGCGGCGGACAGTACATCACAATAGTGGTCAGAGAGCGTGCGGCCGCTTCCGTCCTCCTTCCGATATCGTTATTCCGCGATCAACATAGATTGACGAATACGCGCGACGTGCCGACGAATTTTAATCGCGTACATATCTGCACGGCGACGTTTAACGCAAGATTTCTCGACCGTGAAATTGACCGTCATCCTAGAAATAGTATATTATATGCTCCGAATGTCTTTACATTTTTCGAATGGACACTCTTTATATCTACGTATCTAGATACATCGACATGTCTTTCCACTTCCCAAAGATGTAATTAATGAATTTATTTGAGAATAAAATAGCGAATGGATTGTAACATGATAAAACTTGGAAATTTATTGGTTTTGAATAATTTTTTTCAAATAATTTGAGATTTCCGCTAGTTTATTTGAAGTATGTCGATACGTTTTGGACTTATTATTAGACGTGCAAATTGCACATTGCAATTTGCCAATATTTGTTATCTTCAAACGAAATAATTATAATTCTTTCCATTATATATTAAATTTTTCTGATTTTAAAGTCTGTATGATTCATCCCTTACATCCGAAACTTGTTTACTTGTTTTACTTTGTGAATTAACTAGCAACCTCTTTGAGTATTGTTAGTTTGCAGTATCCAAATTGTTATGAAACGCTTCGGCAGATGATGCAAGTGGAATGTTTGAGAGAAATTTGTTTAGACATTGTTATTTTACGTTCTGTATTTGACCAACAATTTTGACGAATTGCCCACTTCACACAGCAAATCGAAAACCAACACATTGAATAACTCTCTTTTTTTTTAATTTGAAGTATCACTTACCACCTGTACATAGTTGTGCAATAAAATCCTGAATCATGTAATATCCGCTACATGGTTCGATGGTTTAAAGCGGATTATGGCAATCATTGATTTTGGCTAAGCCAACAATATCATATATCGTGTACCTTTTATATTGTTGGATATTTCAACCGAAATGCACGAAACAAATGAAATATGTTTGAATTTTCATTTTTATTTACGAAATATCACGTAATCTTATTTTCGTATTTAAAATAATATATTTTAATTTCTATAAAATTTGCATAATTTTATTAATAATAAGTAAATATTAATTCAGTGTTTTAAAATTAGAAAATTTTTTAAAAGCATCCTCAAACTTTCATGAAGCAGAGTAGAAAAATTACATCAATTAATACATTTAAAAAAATTCAATTCATTATATTCTATATTCAATTTTGTTAAAAGTTTTCACATAAATTTTAACACATTGAGAATTATGTGTTTATTCAGAATTTTTTAATATTATCATGACTATATATGCAATAGTAATAAAACGGAGAATACCACATATTTCCTCAGATATAAGAAAGTAGAGTGGTATGCTTTGATAAATGATAAATTGTATTCCTTCCGCAATAAAAACTAAATCTTTCAAGTGAGAGATTCTCTATAAATGTCCTTTTAACTATAGTTTCTATGGCCAACTCCAAGACAATTTTTCTCTAGCGAAGATGAGAAGGAAAGTCATCATTTCGTGCTCGCGCTTCCATTTTCTTACACATCTTCAAATGAAAATTTTGTTAAAGTAAAACCCATTAAAATTAAATGAAAAATATCAATTTGTTGTCTACTTTCTTCTGTAAAGCATTTCTAATTGATATTAAAAACCTTTAGATTTTTCTTCTTTATGTTTCGTATCAAATATATTATTGTAAATACTTTGTCGCAGTTATACATGTATATTGCAGCATGCATATAAATATAAGACTCCGCATCTTCGCACATATCATCGTACATACTCGAACACGTGTAACACGGAAAACGGTGGCTTTTAGTGATATCCGATAGCACTTAGTAATTGGCTTCTTGCCGAGGTGATTATATAAAAAAAAAAGGAGAAGAGAGGAAAAGGAAATCGCGGCGGTGATCTTGTGTACGTGTATGCGCGCGATCGCCGCATACACGTAATGCCGGACAAGCGGATAGCCAATAAGGCCGAGGAAGTCGAAAGATCAACCGGTACATTAACAAGGGTACTTTCGTGATAAAGTATTTAGCATAGGTTTGTGTAGGTTGCAGACGATAGAGCATTTAGCCGGCGCGGCGGACTGCAGCTTAGGTGCAACGCGGCGATGTGCACGGGCGCATTTACGGGGGTAGGTGTCGGCGAGGGAGAAACGGAAGGGCGAAACACCCCTTCTCGGACCACGGGGATAGGAATACCCTGCTAGGTCGGGCTAGGTACGTAGCTCGTGATAGCTAGCTCACCCTGGCTACGCTCCAAAACATCGTGCTGCACGCCCCGTATCTCTGCCGTCTCCTCCTACGAGCAGTTTGGCGCGCGGAGAGACGCGCGCGCGTTATATTGCCTCGCGCGCGCGGCGTTTACCCCCGGCTCTATCTGTATAACTCCTACTCTATCCGGCGTTACATCCGCCCTGTCCTTCCTGCAGAAATTTACCTACCCCGAGGAATCGATCGTCATCATCCCCGAACAGGCCATGACGATAAGCGAAACACGGAGTGTTGTTGCTGATCGACGAAAGGGGAAACATTCAAACATCACGAAGGATCTGGGCGATCTAAATAACACGCGAGATAGGATAGAAAGCTTTCAGCATGCTCTTCGTTTTGATGAAAGCTGTTCTAAGTTAAGAAAACGAAAAAGTACTTATTGTGCAGAATAATTCATGTATATTCACTATGTATACATATATGTAATTAAAGTAAAAATGAATGTGTAACGGTGATGTTTGTGTTAAATGTGATTAGTATCTACTATATAATAATTTAGATTCATGACCCTCGTTTATCAGAAATTCCGTAGAAATTACTTTCCAGACATGGGCTGTATACCGACGTTTATCTCCAGTCATGCAATCCTTATTGCAGCTCAGGAGCTATGTCATATCTTCGTCGTTTATAATTAAACGAAAGTATGCGCAAACAAGCAATATCAATTAATAAAACTTTTCTTTCGCATTGTCAATAGATTGTCATTCAACTTTATCACACATTCAATTGTTTTATCCACGTTTTATATATTTATAATAAAACTATATTATATAAAACTATTGCAAAAGAGACAGCAACACAAATTCTTGAAAGATTGAAACTTTTTCGACATATATGTATGTGAAGTGTCCTTGATAACTTTTCAATTGTAGATACTGAAAACTAAGACTGTGAACTGTGGAATTATTGATAATTTTTAACATATAAATAACTCAAAGTAAAGTAAAAAGAAAAATCAAAGTGAACAAAAAAAAACATCGTTAAATGATAAAGTGTTGCTCCGCAGCTGACCTGAAATAAACTTTAATAAATCTTTAATTTGAGAGATGACTGTAAATAACGTTAAATTAGAAAGTTGTAATAAACCGTGGTCTCCTCTTTTATGAAAGTTTTGCAAAAGAAAAATTTATTATGAAAGTTTGTTAAGAAACCTATATCTAAGGGCACTGCAAGTTTCGAACATAGTCTGTGTAATCTAAATATTTGTTAAAAATAACGAAGTCGTGATTTTGATCAAACCGATGCAAGAAAATTAAATTGTAAAAATAATAAATTATATTTTTACGAGACGGTTCTTCGATAAATTTATTTTAACTTTTCTTTGTATATGCTAAAAAGCAATGCAATATTTTCGCACTTCTGAATTTCATTAAGATAATTTTTGAAAAAGATCTGTCACAGAAAAATAATAGAAATATTTATCATCTATCGATGGTAAATTGTATTTGTTGCTATTATTTCATTAAGCGTAGACACAGAACCATCCGCAAGTAATCAATTTTAAGATGGTTCTAAAAATAAATATTTTGGCAGATGATATAGAATCTTTTAGTTTCCACCGCATAAAAATATTGCTATTTATTAAGAAATATAAAATAGATTTAATAGATATATAAAAATTTAAATTATTTTCTAAAATTTTTAATTCTAATAATCTTTCCTTTCAAAATTATTAAAGTTGAGTCTTGTATTTTTCTGTTTATACGAGTACATTGCTACAAAGAGGAACACAATTTACATACATAGCTACGAGATATGTTTCTTGTAGTCAGTACAATCATGCTTAATAAGTAAATAAAAGTTATTTAACAATTCATAAGAGAATAATTGCCGTGGCATGTAGTTTGCGTAATAACACGCGACATCGCTTTGCTTTGACACGCCACTACGTAATCCGTTACGAATCCGACACGTTCAATGTTACGAATCTGAATATTTTAGATATACATATAAATCTTGGTATTTGAGAAATCAATTATCGTTAACGCATATCTACCATCGATTGTATATCGCTTCACGCGTTATATAAGCGAATATTGTTCCCCGATATATCTTGATGTGTTGTACAAATCGCTCATTTATTGCGAGTAAATCTGGTAACACTTTATAAATTAAAGTTCACATGACTTAAAATAATTCTCGCTATCGCGAATAGATGAAAAAGAGATACAACATTGCGATTTCTTTCATTATTTCAGCTGGATAAATACGTTTGATAGAACTATGTTTATGCTATATGATTTTACTCGTTTATTTTTGGCTTTGTTTGTGAATTGTCTTATCGAAATCATTTCGCACGGTAGATTGAAAGTCGTTAATGAAAAATCAGTTTCGCCAGTTGCTAAGGGGCATCACCAAAACACTAAAATACTTGTACAAATCAGTTCAGTCTGTACGACGTGGAATTTTGTTTCCATCGCCGGTCAATTGATCACGTATGCGCAACCAAATCAAACGCATTGTAACTAGGACGCCACGTGCATCGGTCGGGACCGCACGAATAAATTGTGATTATACAGGCCGCATTGCTACGCGTCGAATTTGCCGCAATGAAAAACAGCCGTATTTGTTCCCAACTTAATAAATATTGATCGCGTGCACTTCCATACCGCTGCAGTTTCGCGCCATTCAGTCTTTCCTTTTTTTTTATTATTTTCAGAAAATACAATCACTGCGGTTGTATATTAACGAGGAAAACGCCATGGGAATGAGTATTTTCTCATCATTGAATTCTCGAAGCGATACGTCGCGTCGCGTCGCGCGTCGGCCAGATCGACGTATTCGTCGATAGTTATAATTAAGCACATCCGACAATCGCACGAAATAAACGTGACTTATTCACATCGGATAAATCGCAATTATCCGATTGTAGGTCATCATCGGATATAACCTACGATAACATACTATATTTTAATAATACTATAGAACTAACAATATCGAAAGACACACACGAAATATCTTGCAATGACACATGGCGCATACTTGGCCACATATCTAGGAACAAAATATTCTGATGTAAATTACATTTTAAAAGAGTATCTTCCTTTTTATATTCTTTAATTTCGCAAATGTAATTTGCGTAAAGCAAATATTTGTTTCGAATATTTTGAAAAGGATCCACATCCAATGTAGCAGTTCGAAACAATAGATTTTTGAAAAAAATCTAACACATTCTTGCGTAACTAATAATTGCTCATACACGCTCGAGTGAACGTATTGTATCTGCATATATTGCAGCTGTGTAATGCATTTGCAATTTATTAACTTGACTTGCAACTCGACGCGTTTCATGCAATTCAACGATGTGAAGTTCATATCAATATCTGATAACGGAAAGTTCGTATATATATTAGTTTCCTCTTTCGACGCGTGCACCGAATCGGATGCCATCGCACAGTTCCTTAACTTTATTTCATTTTTATTTAACTAATTTTATTTTCGACTACAAAATCAATTTGATGTTATCTTGTTTCGATAGATATATGAAAGTCATTTACATATGAATCAGAAATAGATGCAAATTCATATCCATACCACTCTCGGCGGGTCAATATTTGTAAAAGCCTATCCGCCACAATCCGATCGATGGTATACATAAATAAACGCGAGATACACTGGACAGATTCGCGCATCGATCGCGGACTCGTATCGCGATCGCGATTACGCGCAATTAACGCGTGACAATGAGAAATGCGCGTTATATGCGTTTCCAAATTAGTAAATATCGATCGTTTCTTCGACGAACACCTCGATGAATAACGCACGTGCAACCACGCAAGCGACTAGTTCATAAATATTTAATATTTGGATTGATACTACGACCAATTCGGCGGATCGATAGTATACATAATTAAGCGCCCATGCAGCAGCTCGACAAAATTGTATCGATGAAATCGCGCGAATAAATCACAGTTTATCCGCTTACGCCGCTTACGCGGTATTATTACCACGTTTCACAAAAATAGGATATTTTTATATTAATTAGCCGCATTTATTTACGCATTTGAAGCAAACAAACATAGCTTAGTGTACGTAATAATTGATGATTTTATCGACTGGACATAAAATAAGAGTGATTCATGCAGAATATCAACAAGTTTGGAAAATAGTTGGAGATGCTTCTTATACGAACTTTCAATTTTAATAAAATTATTTTTTTTTGTAATTAGAGAAGTTGAGATCTAAGCTATCATCTAGAATTTAATGAACAGAAAACGTTTTAAAAATTTGATACTCTGCTACGTTTCAACTTCGTAATGTTATGCAATTAATATTTTAGACCGACGGTTCCGCAACAATGCTCTGTGGAGCCCCGAGGCGCCGCGGAATGCCCTCGTGAGCTTAAATAGTAATAAAAAAAAACACGATTTTTTAAAACATAGAATAACAGTTACTATTTAGAGTAAATTAAATGCAAAACTGAATATGAAAAGTGCAATGTGTCGCTGAAATATACGAGACAAAAAGTTTTATGAAGAAAAGACTCTCCTCCCACAAATAACTAAAAAACTGATAGATAAATTTCATGAGCTTTTTAGAGAATAGAATAATCACACGAGTGAGACACTTTTTCTTCTATTTTCAAAATAATTGTAACATGTCAACAAAATTTAAATATTTAAACCAATATTAACAATGCAGATTCTCACAGCATAGTTAGTGACAAGCAATCTGTCATCATGTTTAGAAAATCGACCGGATTTGACCAGCGGCAGAGATTATGTTGCATTGGGATGCACACGCACGAACTAATAGCATAATTTCACTGTCCTTTATGCATCTGTATATTATCGAGTAAATGGAATTTGTGATAAGCAAGATCGTGAAAGGTTTTGGATTGCTGTGATAGCTAATTGAGAACAGCACGATAATCGATATTATTAAATGAATTGAAATGTGCGAGAAAATGGCAATAAAATAATAAACAGCTGAATAATTCAGAGACGTGACGAATTGTAAAAGAGAATGATTATATAAAATGGAAAAAAAAAGGATTGTTATTACCGCCATCATTCCCCATTATCTGTAAGCATGTTAAATTTAAAAGCATTGCGATCTAATCAATATTGACGTACAAGTCCGTTGTAATCCTTTCTCTCAGCGGAAGAAACGTCGATATACGTATTATTAAATATATTCCGGGCATCCTGATCGAATCAGACCGCGAGCACTCGAGACGCGTTTCTCAAGAACGAAGGGATCTCCTTCGGGGCGGAAGCAGCCTCGGCAAGACGGTGAATTCAGCCGGAGTCCCATTGGGAACCGGCGGCTGGTCTTCCTGTATACGCGACGGAACCCATTCTCGCGATACGCGCGCGGAGGAAAGACAAAAGGAGGGAGAGGTACAATGAGCCGATTAATTATTCCAATTAACCACGACTGTCCTCGGCGAATCTTTATTTAACCGTTAGTTCATTCACAGGGCGCTTCCTTACACGTGTACCACGTACACACGAGGCACAATGCCGTAATGTAAAGCGGTACATGTTCCTGGGAACCCGCGTGCCGTACGTACAATGATAGATGTTCCTAGGTGGCTAGATAGAAAACCCGCGGGAGGCGAAACGAACTGTCCGCGGGCGAATGACCCGGTCGCGAAAGACGCCAGCTGGATTATTCGTTTAATGTAAATTTTAACTTTTCTTACGCGAGATACGGTCACAAAATTGTAGAAGCTCATTCAGAAATTTCTGATCGAGATCTAATAAGGTTTAAATTAATAACACACTCTGCAGAAAGTTTAGAAAATATATCGCCAAAAATAACCGAAAGTTGACGGCATGTTTCCTATTGTTGCGACTTTCCTATTGTTCTACATATATTGCTCGTTTTATGTCGATTGTTAATGAGAAAAGTTCGTGATTGCTTCGACATAAATATACACGTGTATCTTAAATCAACGAAAAATGTCGCTCACATGTAAATGAAGTTCATGAAAATATAATAAAGTTAAATTTATAAAAGCTTTTTATAATTTATTATACTTCATTACTGAGACTTTCTACAGTAATGAAGTATATTAAATTACAAAAAGGCTTTATTACATATATTGCAGTTTTATTATATAATCGGAAATATGATTTATTTGAATATTTCATATTATATTTTTGTGCACTGCGCTTGCTGCCATGTTATACTCTATTTTCATTACATATGAATTTTAATCCAATCAACATGACAGGTAATGTAAGTATTCCATTATATAACGCTTGTAAAAATTATTCACAATATTTTTTTTAATACTTGGGTGCGACAGAAAATATCACATTTTTCAACGAAATTATGTAAATGTTTTCAATTTTTTAATATTTAAACATTTTCAGATTTGCCGAAATTAAAATTTTTAAACTTATCAAATATATTTATCTGAAGAGAATTTATTACAATTTAGTATTATTCAAAGCAGTTGTATTTATATACCACCATGGTATATAAATAAAAAAAGAATGTGAAATAGCAATAATTTATCAAAATCTTCGGAATTTTAAGTTGAACCACGTAATCCATCCGACTGAAAGTTTTCTTGTATATTCTTGTGCATCTCTAATGATTTTAGATGAGCTTGCCGTGACTTTGATTCAACTTTACAACGAGATACTTCACGTACTTCGACGCCGAAAATTAATAAACGGCGGTTTGCGTGAATACACTCCTTTGTTCATCTATAGAACTTTGTATAATCTAGTCATATATCCGGTGAAAAAGCTTCATGGAGTGCCTACGTGCGCCTGACGAGGCGTTCGTGCGGTTCAATGGAGCTTGCAGACACGCACATATCTCCAACATAAACGACGTGTGCAACGTACCTATATATGGAACATGTACAAGACGTATGTAGGACGTATACAACTTACGCGCACAAGCGTAATTTGCACAAATGGATGCCTTTTGTGCGCATGACTGTAAATATGCGAAATTACTCGGGCAATTGTCCGGCGGATTGCACCTTTCGCAACAATTTCGATGGTAGTTGAACAAGACCAAAAACCAGATTGTTTCGCAAATTCGTAACATTATTCGCATCACGCTCCAGATGAGCCTAATCATCGAATGATGAATAGTTACGAGAAATAAATAGTTGGGAATCTAAATTAACATTTCTAGTGCGTAACATTCAAAAATTTGTGTGTGTGTGTTTTTATTTTTATTGTCGATGTAACAATTAAAAAATTCTCAATTAACTGCTTCAAAAGAATTTATAATATAAAAATATTAATTATCGGAATATTTTTAATTTAAACTAATTTAACTCTGTATCAAATGTAAAGTGTGTGAATTTTTTGACAATTATTTTCAAACGTTATATTTCGCATAAATATTACATTTATATACGCAACATATTTTTTAAAATAAATATATTTTTATGTAAAATATACAATTTAAGAATAATCATTAAAGAAGATCTAGCGCTAATACAACATTTGCTAATACAGCAAGATAATAAATCTCAAATGTTATATTAATAATAAATTATGATTAAAATTTTAAATAAATGATACTATAGATTAAGAGCATTCAAGTTAACAATGTATGTATAATATGTATAAGTGCAAATATGTAATATAATATTTGCACTTATACATATCATACAAGATACGAATATACCACACGTTTTGCACACGACCGTTTGTATAAATGGACGAAAGAGATATGTTACGAATTAAACTTTCGGAACGAATCAGAAACAAGATATTTGGATTGAATTGGTATGCCATACTATCATAATTTCGTTACTGCTAACGAAATTATATAAATTTATTCTATTACTCTATTCTCAAAACATGTGTTTGATTCTAACTAATATAATATTTTTCAAGATATTAGATTTGTATGTGTAGATATGTGTGTGTTATGTATTAAATTCTCGCTTATGTAATGCTTACCGAATAAAGCATCAATATAAGTTGATTATAAGTACGTTATAAGATGCGAACTCATAGGTAATAAAAGCAAGTTTTATGCATATTAATTAAAACACATAAGTTTTGCAATGTATATGTCATTAGTTATACATGTATATACGATATTAATTGATATACTAGTTCCGTTACGTTTTTATTTAACCTATAATGATGTCAAGAGATCATCTCTCTCTGAGTAGAAATATGTGACATAGTTTTTAATTGTTACATTTATAGTCCATATACTTTGGAGCTGTAATATGATTTGTTGAGCTGCCAGTGCATACTTTCTATGTGCATGTATTCTATACATGCAACACTGTTTGCTGTCATGTACGTTGCACAAACTACCTTGACTCTTTCATTATCCATTTTCTGTGACAAATCCCCGATTCACGTTATTTTCAGCGCACGTTTTGCCACGAAATATTAACGTAAACCAATTATGACTTTTCATCTGTATTTAAAAAGCTTTATTTTCCTTAGTTTAAAATCAATAGCTATATTACCTGCAGCGATAGAACCGAAAAAATAACAATATTAGCGATATCTATGTTTAAATTTCTATCTTCGATCCTTTTTTAATATATTGATAAATGCTTATAACTTATTAACACGCGTGTAATTTCCGAGATTAATATAATTATAGTTCTTATTATAGTTTATTCCTCTTTTTCTTATAAAAATATAAATATCAAATGATTTTTCCAATTTAATTTAGCACGATAATTCTATTAATAAAAGATAATAAAAATAACTTGTAAATAATAACTATAAAATAATTCTCTTTGTTTTTATATAATTTTTTCTTACAAATTGATATCTGTAAAAATTGATAACTAATTAAACTATTTATACCTTTTTTTTTCCTAATAATTCTCTTATTTTTAAATACCTATTTAAAATATTATATTTTAAATACCTATTTAAAATATTGACTATTAATTTAACATTTTCAACTAATTAAAATTCCAAAAAATTTGATGAAATATGCAAAATACTTGTACCAAATAAAATCGATTGTATATTACAAATTTTTTAACAAACGTGGAATCAATGTTTATTAAATAAAATTTTATTTATAAAAATCAACAGTTTTTTAATTGCAAACGATTGAAAATAGAGGAGTTTCCGAGAAATTATCTTCAAAGTAATGTAAATATATGTAAATATATGTAAAAACATCTTTTTTCCTTCATTAGTTTCAAATAGATTATAGACAATGGCTTTTAATTTAAGGATCAAGTTACGAAGATATTTAATGATAAAAATTACGAGTTTATAATAAAGTAACGATCTGTCTCGATATTTTCATTAAAAAAAAAGAGAATTCCCTAGATAAAAGGCGATGTCAAGCATCTTGTATATGACAGCTTTATACTTTCAAAAGATGTTACCATTGCAACATTAGAGCACTACAGGTATATTGCAGTAGTATGCGGCACGTATTTTAGCGGTTAGCGAGTGGTGTGGAATGCAGAATGAAAATGTTGAATGCTGTGAGCGATTGAGTATCTTACTCGTATATGTGGTTCTCATTTCCACAAAACGAAAAACGGGAGGATGGACGGATATATCAGAGCGGCTTACTGTCACTCGTCACGCGGCATGTACTTCATTCAAATAACTGACATACGTCAAGCTGTTGGTCGCTTTTACAGAAACGTCGGCGGACTCTGCCGAATAAACAGCGAAATTATAAAAAAGACCATGTCGAGTCCAACATTATGATGTTAAGCGATTATCGATGACGCGATATTGCCTGATATCTGTCATGCATTATGCATTACTCATAATTTATATGAATTATACCTTAAATAATCGCATCTTTTAGCTGCAGATCTTTTATAGTCTAGAATAAATTTTAAATGAAATGTTCTTCCAATAGAAGTTTCTCAGATTATAAGTTTTAAGCTAAATCTGTATAAAATATATATATAAATTTTTTAATCGATTTAAAACTAATTTTTTCTTTATAACTTTGATGAAAAATGTCAAAGAGAGATCATCATAAATTTTCAATTTTCTACTAATCTTGAAATTAAAGGTTTATAATTTATAAATCATTTAAAATTTAATAAAACTGAATTCCGGTTCAGTTCAGTTTCTAAGAAATCATTCATTTTCAATCACTTGCAATTTAAAAGCTTCCCCTTCGCGATGTGTTTTCTTTTTTAAGAAAATATCAATTCCAAGTTGATCGAAGAGAGATTCTACAAGTAAAAGATGGCACGATGGCAAGATGGGTCTGGGACACCTCGTATAAGCAATCAACTGTGATTTCTATCAAAGTGGGTTCCCACGGACGCGCGCTGCCCACTTCGTCGAGCACGTCGCAGAAAGAGAAGGATTCGGCATAGTTCATTATATTCGCTGACTATCAGCAAATATGACACGACCCGATTCACAACGAAACGCGAGTCATGGACGAATTCGATACACGCGGTCCCCGACATTAAGATGACTCGCATCTCCAGACTACACATTACAGAAACTTGACCTTTCAGAAAAAATAAAAAATGATTATTTTCTGAATAATAATGTCTCGTATCTAAACAACGTATCTAAACAACGAAAAATTTCAAAAGTGTTCGTAGAGTTTATTACAAAAGTGTAGTAAAATTTATTTTACCACACAGTCCTTGTAAAAATTTAATTATTTTCAGAGTTCAAAAAGGATTCATCTAATGTTTAATTTCGATATAAATAATAATTCAATTTCTATTTACGACAATTATACCTTACAACAAGCAAAATTGTTTCAAAATTCTAATATCTTTAGAATAAAGATTAATAAATGATGATAGCACATATAAATATTTCCTTTTACGTTTGCATATTCGTGTTTCTTTTTCTTTTTCGTTATTTTATTTCTCTCAATTTTCTTCGTTTCATAATTAACTTTATCTTTGATTTTTGTACATCATAACAAATTCAATATAAATAGAATTACAATATAAAAGTCTTTGTCGTTTCAATTTGATAGTATATGCAAATACCTCTTTCTTTGAACAATATTGTAATATTATTCGTGCGATCAACACAATACTTCGATATAGGTCAAAGGATTTGAATGCAATCGAAATAAGCGTAATGCTATAAGCGTTCGCATTTCATTCCCTTTTAGTGAACGAAAGCTGCGTGTCACAAGTCTAAAGATTCGCATTAAAGACTGAATAAATCAGTGACACAGGTTCTCGTCCCGATTGCGCGAGATAACTCGTTTGTTCTTCGTTCGTTTCACTTTTTAGCGGATTAGTAGTTATTAAAAGAGCACGGATCGTGTCGCACGAACCAGCGGACTCCCGGCTTTTACTCGTTATACTAATTACTTCGCCGGAGCGAGTTACAGCAGTCGCTTTGAATTATCTCGTCGCACGATAAAGGGTAATAGTCGAGGGACGAAAAAGAGAATGTGCTGGGCTAAAGCTGCTTGCGACGGTAATGGGATCGATATTTCTAACGACAACGCGAATGAACGTTGATTTATCGTTATCGAATATAGGTAACAGTTAAAGTTTTGTCGGATAAAATACGGAAGATTCATCAAGATATCCTATGTATGCGTTTCAACGTGGAATAAAATTACGAAGAAAGTCAGACCTTTCAAAATGACTTTTCCATGAAAAATTTTTATAAATTATAAATGTTGCGATTTTCTGCGTGCGTTTACAATTTTCTTTATAAAATATTTATTTATAATTAAACAATTTCATAATTAAATGTTTACTTGAATCTTGATCTTTTATTATCGGAACAAGAAGCAACGTGATGACTGTTTCAAACATCATAAATCACGCGGCGTTCACAAATGGCGATATTCGACGACGAGAATGCGAAGCAATAGGTCGACAAAGTTAGGATGATGATTTGCGATTTACATCTCGAGTGTATGTCTGTTTACGATTATTGGTGAGCATTTGAATCACCTGTCATTTGCCATCTCCTATTAATTATGCTCGCTTATATACAGGATAATTGACGTTATATCAGACGATTAAGATATTATGCTGAGGCTTCTCTTTTCTACTGCTGCAGTATATTTGCGGCGATACACTTGCAAAAAAATATTATATTATTTGGAAAAGATAGGAAATGTGTTTTCATACATTTACTGTTTTTCGTATATCTAATACATGCAAATAGCTATACATAGCGTGAGTGATTATGTCTGCTTCAGGATCGACAGACCGATTACGAATATAATATACAGCGTAACTACGCGCTTCACAATAGAATAGATAATCTTATATTGACGGATAAATGCAGAGAATCTAGCTTATTGAGTATGCTCACGAATATACAGGCAGAAACAACGAATGCCTAGAAAGAGAATAATTTAAAATAGAGCATGCTCTAACACACAATAAGTCAAAATCAATTTGAAGAACGTTTCATTATCAATCTGAATATCTGCGCGACAATTTGCGTTGTTGATTGAGTTTTATTAATGACATGATAAATTTATAACAAACTCAAAATTAAGTGATCTATAAGAAAATGGAGATTTCTGAATTTTTACTTACAATAATTAAAAATATAAAAATAGCACAAAGAGGATATTTAAATATATTTTAAATTAAAAAGAATTGAGAGGACAACATTTGCTATTGAAATTTAGCACTACTAGCAGAATCGTAAATACCCTTTTTTTTTATCGAAACAACACGCGGAACACATGTAACATCGAGAAACGTCAAAATCAAAATGTTTGGAACATGTATACCGACAACAGCTGACATATGGGAAGCGATGTTACTACATCTGAATAAACCGTGACGAAAATACGAGGCGAGATTTGTTAGCTCGATCCCATGAGATAGTAAAATAGACGAACAGAATACCGCGAACAGAAAACGGACATTTATATATATATATACTTGTGTGTTCGGAAAAGAGAATGCGATTAACTCAAATCTAGTTAAATGGAAGGGGAAATATAATTTTGCTCGCTCTCACGATGTTTCACGAGCGAAATGAGCGAAGATGTTAAAACCATGAATAATAAGATGGTACAACATTTGTAATCTACTATATCACCGTGTGTGATATGCGCAAGAAGAGAAAGGTATGCTTCAATTATTTAGTCAATGTTTCTCTCGGGAGAAGTAGAAATCAGAATTATGTTAATAGCGAATTTGCGATTAAAAAGCTAATTTCTTAACAATTTCTACGCGTGTGTATATGTATATGATATATAAAATCTATTTAAAACAGTAAAAAGTTTTTCCACATACAATTTTCATTTTTTTAAATGTTTTTTTTAACCAGTTTGAAAATAAGCCTGAAAGTAACTAAAATATATTTTATAATATATTGTACATATACATATATTTTAGGCAGCGTGTGCATTTCGGTATTGCGTAAACATTGTAATGAATATGAGATATACAGTATAAATTATCACTTTCACTCTTATATGTGAAATTTTTTGAATAATATTATCTCATCTAATATTTATGTCATATAGAATATTTTCTAAATCTGTTATTTTTTTCATCCTGAAAAGAGGACATCTTAATCATCAAAAATGAGATAATTTTCGTATCGCGTATGATTGCATTGTAAACAATTAAAAGTCATTTTTAGTTTCAAGCCTGATTTAATGTACCTACTTAAAATAAGCGGCATGTTTAAAATCATGTAATATAAAAAATTGGTTTCTTTAAAGATTATTTAACATTATTATCGATAATTTTATAAGTAATTTTTATAAATAATTATATCTATTTGAAATAAATTTAATAACGTTTCAACCATTTTCTGTTCGCGAAAATTGTACTCCTAAAAGAACATAACAAGGGAAGAAGAAAACGAAAAAATCGAAAAGTACAGCAGCACGTGGAAGGTACTTATATTTTTGCACTTCAAGCAAAACTTTGGAAATATATGAGTCGATGCGCGTAAGCACTAGGTGTATGCGGAACGTAAGCGCGAATATTTCTTTGGCTAGGTGCCAAAAATTGTGTAAGATCATGTTAGAAAATATGGCAAGCACATGAGGAACTTCAAATTTGCATCAAATGCATTCATGATAGGAGAAAGTTTAAATAAAGGAACAGCTTCGTCGGTCCAAAAATAACACTAAAGCACACGAAATGGCGGCCGATATATATTCAGATCTCGTTTCGTATCGTCCCTATATATTTGTCATAACTACATAGAGATCGATACTATCCCTTTAGGCGCCCATAATTGAGAACATCATTTTCGGCATCAATTGTAACTATTATTACTCAAATATTCCATTTTTAATATCATTTTACTGTTAAAATTTTAAACATTCATAATTGAGAGAATATTATTTTCGGCATCAATTTTAACTATTATTAAAATATTAATATTTTTAGTTTTTTTTATTATCAAAATTGTATTATTAATTTGCTATTATAACATTGCTGTTCCATGTTTTACTTGACATTTTACATAAAAATATCCAAGACGCTCGAATTATAATTTTCTATGTTAAATCTCCTATATATTTTTAAAATAAATATTTTTAAAAAATATTTTAACTCTTAAAATGTTTCTTGACTAATTTGAAAATACTTCACTGCGAATGCTAATGTTCTCACATGAGAGAACTCGTTCTTGTTTCTCGAAAAATGGTTTCTGATTTTTTTTCAAGATTTCTAGAACAGAAAGAAACGCTTGTCCTTTAACTAAAATTCTTTATTCCAGTTATACAGCTCTGAACGGAGAAAAATTTTAGTTCCAAAATGTAATATTTAAGAAATATATTCAGATGCAGGTATTCCATTAGCTCTCTTACGTATTGGAGAGAAAAATTATTATATCAAATGAGATATTGGCAAAAATACACCGCGGCTTTTGAACAGGATAAGGAAAGAGACTACAACAGGAAACAGTTTGAAAGCTGCGCAGCGAGTTTGAAATGCTTGAGCATCGAATTTCAGTTCAGAAAAATGGAAAACCATTAAGTCCAAATGGTTATTCGATAAGATTTATTATTATGGGTATCAATCGAAATTGTGGGGCATCAAAATCTCATGATATGATATTTATCGGCAACGTCCATTATTGGATCACATTAATCTTCGCATTGCGCGCATTTTCGTGATATAACATGCACTTACGCATAAATTGTTTACGGAAAATTCTGAGGATCATTTACTGAAAGGATGGAATCATTAAGCAAATCTGGTCGGAAGGAATCCGATAAATGCCAAGTCAGCGTGAATCGGCGATACTCCGTGCTTGTTCGCTCAGAAATTCAGAACGTTCAAATGAACGCGGTCCTCATACAATTTGATTCCAATCAATATTCTCTACACAAACTGTCTATTAGGTCTTACAATGACCAGCATCGTTAGGGAATACAGCTCGACTAAAACTGTAGGGTAATTTTAAATTTTAAAAATTAAAAAATAGAAACTAATTTCATCAAGATATTATGTAGCGTTCGAATAAACCGCGCATTTCTTTGTTCCTATAATAAAATATTATAGAAATGTTCCTTAAAACATTAAGTATTTGAATGTAAAGCATGTTTGTTATACAAATGTTTTACAATCTATTATCATTACCTTCGAGATATGGAGTTGAAAAAGAAATTAAGAAATTTTATAAAGGAAGCTTAGTAATACATTTTTTTTTAAGTTACTATTAGAGAAAGAACCAGGAAACTTCAGAAAATATATAAAAAAAGCAAAAGCGGTTGGTTGAAATTTAAATTGTGGGACGTGAAATTGGATACGTGATAGCGTGAGTTTTCAACATGAATACACTTCACAAAAAAAGTTACTTTGTTTCCAACGTATATTTCCAGCTGCATTTCAAGCTTTTGACAGATACGTATAAACTACATTTATTTGTTCCAATATCGATTCTCGCGTAAGATCCTTTTTTATCGTGTTGCATTTGATTCCCTTTGAAATATGATAGGCCTTGTCGTAACTTTATTGATTAAAAGAAGGACATTATAGGTACTACAAGAATTATATATTCAATAATGTAAGAGACAATAAAGTACTTTTACATATTATATTTTAATAATTGATTTCTTAATAAATTCAAAAGTAAATTTTTAAGGAAATTCTTGGATTGAAATCATTGGTCTAACCGTAACAATTTTTCACTGCTAGATATTCTCGATTTTGGTCTATTTTGAACTATTACATCAAAACCCATTTGAAATAATAACGAAGTTAACCACTTAAAAATGATAGTTAAAAATCAATTCAGCACAGCTGTTTAATTTTTTATATATAATATTTTTTCCCTGCATCATTTTCGACTATTCCGTTAAATTTTCGCCAACGAAAAATCAAAATCCACAAGCATCGAAAGCTTTGTTTGCGCAAAAAACGTGCGGCAGTCAGGTAGAAATTTTGCGTGCATTTATTTATGAGATTCCATTTTGCTGCTGTAACAGTCCGCAGTAAGCTAAATAAATTTCCTAGTATTGCAAGTAATTTAACGTATCGTAAATACGTGTATATGAAACACATCTACGATACAACAGCAAGTATAAAGTTCCGCGGAGCGATTTCATTCCCGAGTATCGAGCGAAAAATATCTCGTTGGACACTTTCGTTGGCTGAGTTTATCTACGGGGCATCACCGGCATAAAAATACATGCGATGTCGCGGTTCTTGATGACGAGGAAGCAGCTTATCGTAGCGTACGTGCGCAACGGCGGGAACGAAGCGGGTATAACATGTGATAGTACAGTACTTGCCCGATTTTTCGCGCGAATGTACATCGCCGCGTACTCGCACCAACGACACCGTGGAGAACGCGGGAGTCGAGGAGATACAGGAGAAGATGAAAAAGGACCACGGTGCAAGGAAATGTAGGATGTAAGTGGCGCATCAACGTGCGGATAATTTAGCAAGCGCATGTTAAATTTCAGAAGGTACTGTCCCTGCACAAGTATCAAAGTAACTCGAGTGAAAATAGGTCAGTCGTATAGGGCAGAAAGAAAGACGTAACGAGTAATTATCATTTTATACTAGAAACACTATTACAAAAGATACAATAATCAGAGCGCATAAAGCTCAAGAATGATTTTTAATTTTTAAAAATGAAATTTTAAAAAATTTTTAATTTTTCGATATTAACTTTTACAAATATTTAAACATAAATAAAAGTAAAAGGATATTGTAAAGTTTGTTAAATGTATGTTCTTCTTACATTAAAAAAATTGTTCATTGCTTATTATAAGTTGAATTAATATGCATTGAATTAATGTATAAATTATAATATACACTATTTTTCTAACTTTTTCAATAAAAAGAATTAATTTATGCCTGTGTCGTATGTTTGTGTCGTAAAATAATGAATTCAGCAATAGTATGTTAAAATGTGAAGAAAAGACAAGTATCTTTATGTCTTTTATATCCTTATAATTTTTTTACGATATTTGAGAAAATACAATGATAATATCTCTACTTGCTAAATCCGCGAAAAAGATCATCATCCACAAATCAAGATAAAATTAAATGAGCAAAGGAAGATGTATGCAAACTTGAATTATTCTACAAAGAGCATTTGTGTCAAATTTGCACGGAAGCGCAGAGAGAAAAGATTGAAGAGATCAAGAATGATTAGAAATCACATGAATTGTACAAAAAGCTATGTAAGATTAAAAACTTGTAAGATTAAATATTGGAATTGTTCGTAAATAACTAAATAATTCATTATTAAATTCGGTTATTGCAGACTAATAATAAATTCCTTTTATATGCAAACTTGCAAGTGAAAAAAATAATTAAACAGCTGAATGATGTTGATATTAGCTGAAATAATTTGTAATTATCGCGAAAGATTAAAACAGAAATGAAAGAAATTTCTTATCTAAAATTTAATTCTGAGATGAAAAGAATATGTATTAATATAATAAAGAAATATCATTATTTAGTGTAGATTTTTTAAGAATTAATCTCGAATCTTTTGAATCCAATTCCGGAATTAATAGTGTGTAAAGATCATGTAAAATTAAATAAAAGATAAAGTTACTTATTCATATCTTTGAGATATGCTTAAGTGGCGAAAGAAACTTTGCCTTTAATCGCGTGTTTAATTAATATAACCTAAAATGTAAAAATCTATAATCCATGTATAATTTAATAAAGATCTTGGCTCAAAATGTGAGAGAATATAAAAATAAATGTCTTAACGCACTCTACTTCCGAATCAACTTGAATAATTACTCAATTTTTTGTATGCAATTGATATGCGATATAAAAAAAATTCTATATGAGTGGCAGTACAGAATCAAGCTCGGATAACGAAGTGTTCTTCTAAAAATATCGATTCGCTAGTCTACAATGTAAAATATATCCATAGATATATGTATAGAAAGATAAAAATATTCTGGTTAAATACAAATAATTTGTGTTGTTTTCTGTTGTTTAAAGATTGTCAAGTTTAGATACATCTGAAATTCAAATTCAAATAAAGAAGATATTAATAAAAAATATATATATAGATTAATATTTATATATTTTTTATTTACGTAAAAAACACTTTGAATGTAAGTAATAAAAATTACTTTTCTCGACATGAGAAAAATAGAATGTAACATTTTAAATTAATAATGTATGTGTGCAATTTTATAAACCTATTTGCTTTTGAGAGAAAATCTGTAACTTATATTAACTTTCTCGTATGCTCGTGAAACCAAATATCAATATCAAATGAACTTTTATTGCTATGTAGATCGTCTTGATTTTTCTATATAGAAATAAAATATCATATTACACGTATATTGTTTTAAGCTTTCAGGTCTTTTCGAAAAATTCGGAACTATGCACCATGTCTTTACTTTTGCATGTAACTCTGCAAATTATTTTGTTCTGGTGCATTGAACAAATTTTACAGTGCGTGCCACTCGCATATTTTGAAGGGTATCGAAGGGAGAAAAATCCGAACAGAGTAATGCGAAAAAGGTATATGTAAAAAATACAAAAAAAAGGAAGATAAAGAGAGACAAAAAGAGACTAAACTGCCGTGTCTCGTCTGGAATGGCGTGGGACGAATGAATTCCGGCGGAACACAAAGACAAGCGGTCGCGAGAGCGTAGCGCGGGAAACGAAAGAAATTCTAAAGGACTGCCACGGAAATAGATGCTTTGGGAATAGAGTATTAAAGGCGTACCGAGAGAGCGCTTTACAACGACGGGACGAGAGAGGAGAAGGTGTGGACCGTGAGGGTTGAAAACGAGGCGGAAGGAGCGACTCGGGAGAGGCAGAAGATGGACCAAAAGAGACGACTCTCACATTCGGATGCCATATCAGACCGCGTGACTCGAATAGAAGTCATGGGTCGAATTTTCTCGGTTGGACGTGAGAATTAGGCGGGAAACGACAATTGAGACCCTTTCCACCTACTACTCTATCACGAATCCTTCAGATTTCGTCGAGGGATATCACATCGGTTATTCTTCGAGCAGATTGACATTTAAAGAATTCCGTAAACCGTTCAAATTGGATTTTTATAGCGTTACGTGAGATACGCGCAAGCTTCTTTTACTTATATTATATTATTTGTGAGTAATTTTCCTTATTCAGTTGTTTGTTTATGAACAATTTTGCAACAAAAGAGAAAAATATTTATATAGTTTAGAGGCATATGTAAAATTTCTTTTTCCAATGTTCTTAAAATGTGTGTGCTGTGGTGAATCGGGTTGACAATTGAATTATTGAAATATCAATGAACTTTGGGTCTATCTTTCATTACATCACGGCTTCGCTATATAGTCTCATTGTCGTTCCATAATAGAATGCCATGAAATGAGGCGGCTGGAATTGGAAATTTATTCGATTACTGTGAGATATTAGCTTTGTTCGAATTCACGTTGAAATCGCGGCAAGCGTGTATTTCCGTTGTGAGTAAAAATTGAGCTATCCATCGACTGTGCGGAGTGCGTCGATTGGATATGCTTCGTGGCATAAAAGATTCACGTTACTGTGGGTACGTACAAACTTGTGTTATAAAAATTAAAAGAAAACTGTTGCAATATTGTATGCGAAAAATAAGTTTGTGGCGCCAGCAAATTTTTCATTAGCGCAACGATCTTTCCCTTAGGGATAGACAAACAGCAGATTATTTCGCTGTAATTGCCAATTTATTCTCATTACTCTATAAACTTCTGCTTCTCACTCTATAAACTTCTGAATCTCATTCAAATCTTCTTGGAAACAATAAAAAATTATTTATTTTTATTCGTTATTTTTTACATTGTTCTTTCTCTTCATTCCCAGTCACTTTTTCCCACCGATTGTAACATGATTTATTGGACACATATCTATATTTGAACATTAAAATTACAGTCCAAGCACGTATTTGATTTAATCGAATCGACATTTACCTACAACAATCAATTTACTTACGATCCACTCTGCATTTTGTTTCGTTATCTTGCCGAATGAAAAAAAATATATTTGTGATTAATCTATTACTTCTTCAAGTTATTCGCATATGTTGTAATAAATTGTTTGATAGACATTTATGAAAACATTGTTTCAAACATTTTTGAAATTTGATATGACCGTAATTGAATATCGTTACATGTAATATCGTTAATATTGTAAACATTTTTTAAAATCATTGTTATTATGATATCAATCGGGTTGTTACTCAACAGGAGAAGTGGTTCGGTGGTATGATGATAACTATCACAAAAAAATAAATTTCTGGTTAACACTCTAAAAAAACTGCAAAAAATGATGTTACGATTGCATTCTTATGTGACGCTTAATCTTTCTTTCATAACCAGAGCGCGCTTTATTCCTGACTCAATTAGTAGTTCATAATGTTACTTTTATTCCCCGTAGTATTAGAGATATCTCCTGGAAGTAGTTCAAGATTGTTAAAGACGTCACGATATTAAGCTTCCAAATAATATTGTATATTTTAATCTGGTTTGTATGATTTGGATTTTATTTCAAAATATTGAATTGTTTATGCTTACAATCGTTTTTAATCTCCACAATACCTGTA
This sequence comes from Tetramorium simillimum, assembly GCA_011636635.1. Lineage (NCBI taxonomy): Eukaryota > Metazoa > Arthropoda > Insecta > Hymenoptera > Formicidae > Tetramorium > Tetramorium simillimum. Next base: position 20,157 of record VBVQ01000340.1, on the reverse strand, counting down.
AATATACACAGTTTAAATCTTCCGAATATTTACAAAAACGTTTTCTATGGTTATTTATTAATAAATTTTTAATATAATTTTTAATATATAATAGATTGTCTTTCATATTTTTAATTTAATTTTATACAAAGAGTTTTCAGTTATATCGATATTATATCAACAGAAAATATGGGAAAATGTCTTTCATCAAATATGTTTTTATTGAATGCAGCAGAAATTGTCAAAAGAATAAAACAATTCCGTAACAAATTTTTTATTATTATTTATTAGCATTAAATCATTATTTTTTAGAATTAAGGCAACAGCCATTTTATAACAGTAATACGTTGATATACGACATAATCCATTACTCGTTGAAAAGAGAGAGGATTTTATATATAAAAATATGAGTCAAAGATATACATATAATATCTTTATAAAACTTCGTTTATATGGAGAAAAATGGATTTCGCAATTAATAATATCAGTTTGCATAAATTTCAATCATACTGCCATAAAATAATAAATTCGTTTCTATCAAAATACAAATCACCTTTATCAAACAAAATATAAATAAAGATATAAATAATAAAAACATTTAAAAAAATAAAGACAATTTTGATATTTTATATAACGTATCAGGCAGCTTCAACGATTTTTTTATTATTTTTGACATGTCAACATCTTCTTATTCCTACTTTAGTAGTTGCTTTTAAATTGGATGATTTATGTCGTAAGATAAAGTTAAAAATTATCATCCAAGTTTAAACATAATAACTAGATTACCCAAAGTGAAGCATACTGATCCTCATTAGTTCAGCACCAATCTTCGTAATCGCGTAATACAATCTCAATCTTCAACATATATTCTGTTGCGAGTTTAATAAATGGATAGAGTAAAATCGAATATTTGAAGTTTGTGACAATTAAGAAGAAATACTCGACTCTAAAATATGCGAAATATTTTACTCTGAAGTAGCGCGTGTTTTATTCTATGCGAATAAATAGCACGTGGTTATTGAGTTTAAAAACCTATTGCGGTTTATTATTTAAAATTTATTTTTACTGCACATGAGTCTTCAATAAATTCTAAAAAAAAATATGACAAAGTGCTCCTGTATGTGTTCGCGTAGCGAGTCGTAACAGTGACGAAAAAGTAGAACAGCAAAATCCTCCATCTCGCAAAGCGAATTTTGTTGCGAATATCGCGCCATTTTTTCCGCGTATCTTGCGTCGTATTGATCGTTGCAATTGTAAACAGCGCGATCTTGCATCGTCACGTCGTCGAACCGTGCGTTGAAATTTATTTCGGTGAAATTTTCGATTTTTCTCTTTCTTTTTTTCTTCCAGAAGTTCTCGTGACGTAAATCTTGCGTGTTTACTGAAAACTTCCGGCGAAAAGCAGACCTACTTTGCGTATGATTTATTCGCCGGTGTGCACGCGGTTGCAGCGGATGAGTTTTTAATGGCGCATAATACGGAAGTAAAAATTGCCGGCTTTCGTGGACGCGAAAATTAGACCTCGCGTGAGAGAAGTGAGGGGGCGGCGCATCAGTTTTCCATCACAGTTCGAGGGGTATTACGGAAAATAAATTTCGCTTCGCTCAGGAAGCGGAATGATAAGGTATCGCGATGTCCCGAGGAGACACTAGTTACTTCCATGAAGACTCATCGATACGTCTTCCCGAGAACTTTGGAAGCTCCCCACTTGATTATCCCAGAAGATCTCGGCAACATTCGAATCTCATGCCACGTATGTCACTGCCATTCGCGTACGCGCACGATAAATGTGCGCTTTCGATACCGATCTTCGCCTCTATTACTTACACGTACTATTGGGTGTAAACATCTAATCCTAATTGTCTATTCATTTTTCTTATCTTAAGATCGTGTATTATTTTGATTTGAAAATTGAATAGCCACAATTATCAAAGATGCATATGCAAAGAGATTGTAATTTTGTAAAAAGAGGAAATGACGATATTTAAATGGGGTAACGTTTCTTGATTAGTTTTTATGTCTTGTTCATATCTGTATACGTAGCGACTTCATTTTCTAAAGTAAAGTCCAACGTTAGTAACAATCTTCTGTACAGATATTTTTATGTAAATACCTGCGGATATACACACGGTGTATTCGCGAGAATATTTTTCAGTTAGAATGTTTATAGTATCTTTTTTCACTACTTTCTTGCAACAGAATTTTACGGCGAAATCTTTATCCTAACAAATACAAAGTATATAATATTATGATAGTCTTCATATGTAAAATCTTAATATCTAATATAATTAATACTCTCTTGTCAATTAAAATATTTTTTGTATATTCGTTCAATAGATAAATAATTTGTATATTTTATGATACCGTAATTTGTTCGCATCAAGTGCAAATTCAACCATAGATGAACGCATCCGAACAAAGATATAGCCTTATCTCGTTGCCTTGATACCGGTTACCAGGTTACCGTACACCTGCAGCAATCCCGTCATCTGTTTGAGATCGGAAGAAAGGAAGAGAAAGAGAACGAGAAAGGAGAAAAAGAGGAAAAAGATATACGAGCAGATAAATCACGCCTTCGTGCCTTTTTTTCCCTCTTGCACTATCCACCGCCCACCTTGGTCGTCGTTCCGCCATGACGACGCGTTTCCACGACGTGCCATTATTAAGACACCGGGCGCCGCGACGTCTTGCTGCGTTCGCTCTACATGTATAAGCGCCGCTTTCGGAGCGCCCGCGCCGCATCAAAAACTTATTCGATCAGTAACTTTACTTAAATCCAGCCAAGAGCACCCGCCCGCAAAACTCGCTGTTAATCATTTTCCTTCTTCGATTACTCGTTTACATGCCTTGAATTAATCACGATCACTAACTGCCACGGGAAATCTTTGCTTTTCAAGTTGAATAACTCCGGAAGAAAAGAGTCAAATGCAAAAAAATCCTGAATCTTAATTACATAGGAACTTTGTGGAAACAATATTAATTGAAAACGACTATTTAACGGTTTATCTAAGACAATTATCATTTCTTGATTTAATCTATTTTTTTATATAGTTAAATGTGTTTATGTTTGCGAATATGATAAAAAGAAGAAATTACAGAATGTAAAAAGATATAAAGTAAAAAAGAGATTAATATATTATAATTAAAACGACATAACTTTTTTATTTCAAAAAATTCAATCATCAAAAAAAGGAATTATTATTATTTATTTATGTTATCAGAAAAAAATAAAAATTAAAAGAAAAGCATTTTTATATTTTTTGAGAAAAATATAATTTTGCTTCTAACTCGTATTCATTTTCGATGAAAATTGTTTAACAAGTTACTGTTTGATCCAATATTAGAAACGTTCTTCAGAAGTTTGAGTATTTTTAATAAAAAAAAGACCAGCATTGACAGCATGATATCAAGTCAATCATTTGCAGTTATTAAGTTCAAAAAAGAATGTTCAATGGAGAAAAAAAAACGGAAATAAAAATATGTATAAAAATTATTATTACTATTATGATTACATTACGTTATTGTAATTAATGACAATTATCACAGATATGGTAGTAAATGAGCGAAGATTGTATCAGAATAGAGTATAATGAGAAGACTAAACGGTTGAATTTATCCAATACTGAATAATTGCTGTTATTAATTTAAATATAGTTAAATAAATAATCTAAAAATAAATTGAGAGAGAGAGAGAGAGAGAGAGAGAGAAAAAAGAAAAACGTATTGCCAGAACGAATTTTATTGTCCAACAGAGAAAATGCTGTAGTGTACACAGCAAATGTTTTAAAATAATATTTTTGAAAGGAAACGTTTCTGTATTTTAGAATGACCAGCACGTTTTCCGGATTTGAATATTATTGCAGATTGTTACGAGATGTTAGCATAAACTGTAAATTTTAGTGGAAAGCAATTTCAAGTCATTAATGAATCAAAGACGTGCGAGGTAAAACGGGTAAGATTAGAATAAAAAGAAATTCCAGAGAGAGACTTTATAAATTACTGCCAGAGCGAATAATTGAGGTACTTGAGAACAAGGCAGAAAATTATTAAAGTAGAGAGTTTCCGCGTTTTTCGCGTTTTCCCTTTTATGCTTTTGATAATTTTTCAGTCATATTATCATTTCTGTCCTCTTAATGAAGAATTCTTTTTTTCTTTAAATACATTGATTGTACAGAGCGCAACATATGCGCTTTCTCTTTTACAAGATTTTAAATCTTATCTGTATGGAATATTTAAAAGTTAAAAAATTTTATTGTATTATTAAGAAATTAAAAGCTTTCCTGATGAGTCATTAATTTTTTAAATACACATGTATTTTTGTCTGCTTTACTTGTCTTTATTCTCTTCTCTTTGTAATGTTATATTTTATAAACTGCAAAGATCGGTAATCATTAACTATATCCCTCGCATTGTTTATCAAACTTAACTGACCAACGAAATAAAGTATCATTTTATAAAATATAACTATTAGTTACCGCCACGTTACAATGTTTTGCAACTCAATATAAAAGGTTTTGGGTCCGGCACGTATGCACGACGAAAGCGTTATGTAATTTGAAAGCCATGCGCCGGAATTGCATGAAACTTTCAGGAAATGTTAGCAATACCGTTACGGATATAACGATGCCATTGCGGTAACCCTGGGGCGTCTCATTCCCGTATATATTCTACAAACACGAAGGGTTAAATGTGGTTTACCAATTGCGCGGTTAAATTCCGGGGTACGTTTTCGAATCCCTCCGAGAAAATTACCTGTCGAAGTCAATCGCTCGTTCTTCTACACATTAACCGATTCGTTCGCAATATCGCTTGATTTTATACGATACGTTATACGCTTCGTATTTTTCCCGATTCACTGACAAACGAAAGAGTGTCGACGTCGAAAAGTATAGGGATCATTAACTGCATGTCGATATTTCAGATTAAATCTAGAGCATAAAGTAAAACAGAAATTCTTTATATTATACCAGACATTATTTTACTTTTTGATTTATAACAAACAGAAAAATACCCGAGGCGTTTCACCGTCAAGAAATAAATATTCTATATAACAATATAACAAAGAAATTATTCCATGATTTTTTTCATTAACAATATAAGAAAGAAAGAAAGAAAAATTATGAAAAAATATAATATAAATTTTGGTACTTAAAATGTCAGTTTCAAAAAAGACAAATTTAAAAATTGATAAATATCTTTTCTGTATTTTAAATTTATATGATTTTTAATAACGCTATACCATACACGCGATATAAATCGATCTATTCGTTTTCCTCCATAACGTCTATCAAAATATGAATAAAAATACGATATTTTATTTTAAAAAATAGAAATACTTTTTATATTGTATAAAAAGTTTACTTAACTTTCTAACTTTATAACTTCAATAGTTTTCTATTATTTTTCAAATAGAGTGTTGATATTTTTTTATTCGCCGTTGCACAGCACTTGATTGCGATATACATAATTTGTGTTATTCGAGGTAAAGCTATATCGTTAATAATATTTCTAATTTTGAAATTCTATTTATCTTGAAAAAATAAAGACTTGTATGAAAAATGATTATAACAGTTGTAAAGCGCATAGAACGGTATTTTCCTCTTGAAAGCCCTTTCTCGATTTAGTGTTTGAAGTTTCGACACGCAATTAAGAGCCACCTTATGTGCTTTGGGACTTATGAGCTTACCTTGATCGTGAATTGTCTGCAGAGCGGCTTGTAGGCGTTTGTGCCGCAAACGAGAAAGCGATCGGGGCCTTGCCTGCCGAACACTCGCACGTAGTTCTGGCACTCGTCGTCGCTGCGGCCCTTCAAGTAGCAAAGCTCGCGATGCGCCTCGGTGCTGGACCATTGCAATCTCTGAAACAGGCAAGATCGAGCAAACATTACTACCTCGGTTCCCGGCCAACTTTGCGTCACGTACACCGCCAAGTACGCGAGTTTGTATAACAAAAGCCGATTAGAGGTCAGCCAAAGATTAATACTCTTGCATGAAAATTGAGACTTAACGGATCTCGATCCCCTTACTTTCAATAAGAGAGAAGGACGGAGACATATCGATTCGGAGAGAGAACATCGCCACTATCTCATGCTTTCGCGCGCGAAGCGGAGACTCGTTTTAATAATTCCCTCGTATCGCATTAATTTTGCGAGTTACACGCTTCGTTCGGCAGATTTAGAGCCGGATCCGCGAAAAATGTAAAGTCGTCTTAACGCTAAAGTCGACTTTAAGGTATAATTTATATCGCGTGAGCTGTGCGCGTTAGAGAATTAAATGTAATGCGACGTTAAATCTTTTTGAATTCTCGCGATCTCGGCGGAATAAATGAATACCGCCGCTAGTGGTTGAATCTTAATCCGATGACAACATTCTCGTGATAATAATGATGATATACCTGGGCTTGTCTCTTTGTCATTGGCGTACGCATTATTATTCCGACTGAGAGAGTAACACACTGTATTATTAGTTCTTACATTGAGACACAGTGACGAATAATAATCCGGACTACGTTACCCATATTCTACATTTCCTAATACCTGCCTAATACCATTGTTTCAAAGTAGTCGCTTTTTATCTCATGTACGAGTGTATTCTTACAATTAATTAGATATAAAGATAAGCAATAAACAAATTTTGCAAATCAATAAACTTGTTTCGTGTATTGCGTAAATTGTGATTCGGAAAAGTAAAGAACTTGAGATTTTTTAATTTTATAGTTGATAACACAAATATGTTAAGAGTCATAAATTTTTGCATGTGCTGAGATAAAAGTGCACAAATTTTAAAGGAAGTGAGTGCACAATTTTCAAATGATCGGTATACAGTGTTTGATTACATCAGAAAGATGTATTTATATTAATCACTTATTTTATTTAATAAACAATTAATTTCAAGCCCCATGTTGTCATATAAGAAATATAAACTTTCTTTATCTCTTATGAATACATAAAATTATTGCAGTTTATTTGTTGATTAGTAAAAACAAAAAATGGTTTTGATTTAATTATTCAAATAAACAATCATCGATATGAATAATTATTAATTTTTTTATAAGATTTAATGTTTAAAAAAATGAAACTTAATTAATAGGTAACAAGTCGAGACCATTGTGCAAAAGTGCGCAGATTATTCAACAAAAAAATAGGAAAGTGACAGTACCTACACGCGCGACTCAGGAAAGAACAGAAAACAGCTCGAATAAAAAATAGAGCAATGAATGATTTCGAGAAAAGAATCAGCGGGGAAAGGTCAGCCGCAATTCTAATTCTAGGGCATTATATTATTCGTTCGGTTAAGAAAAAAATCAAAATCAAACGTTGCTTGCCGTGACTCGAGCTCCTTGTTTAAACCGACCACCTCGTGGCCCTGAGGCAACGTTGAGAGACACGGAGTGTACGAAACAACAAGAAGGTGAGGAGCGGCGAGAAGGTAAGGTAGGTAGGGAAGGTAGGTTACGACAGGAGCTGCAGCTGCATACTGCCAAGCAGAAATCCTTGAACAGGCTATATTCAGCTCTTTCTCCGGCGCGCTATGTTATATCTTTACGACGTCTCATGGCCGACCGGGAAATTCCAGTTTCCTCGATAATTTTGGCTGGTCACGCCTCAACGAAACGCGCACGTTTAAGCCGCGTATTCTTGCAAAGAATTTCCTTCCATAGACACGCTTTGTTTTTTCAAAACAGCGAAAATTCGAACTTTCCGCCGAATTCTCTTTATCGTGATTGATAAGTTTAACAAGGGAATTGTTTCTGTCGTTTTTCGTTTTTTTTTTCACACAATAGAAATGTCTAAAAGGCATTGTAAGTGTTATTCAAAGCATTTTAAACGTTCGCGAGAATGCTTGAAAAACGTTTTGGTTTTTCAAATATTTTATTTCAAATTTCTTTTCAATTTCCGCGATAATTTAATTTTATCATATTGTGTATGATTTTTCACGACTTTTTTTAACCGGATAGCAATAGATTTTATCGAATATAACAAATTAGATAGTAATGCGAAGCGATAGCTCGATCGAAATTGGGTAACGAGGGTACATTTAGCACGATAGAGAAATCGAATTATGTCCCGGGAAGGCAAATTATCTTCGAACGCCTGTCGTTATTCGAATGGATAAAATTCTAAAATCTAATTCAGTTAAATTTTTAAAATAACGAAATATATAAATAAATACGACAAATCGTTTTGCTTTCTTATTATTTCTAATACATAATTTCTAAAAGATTAAGAATAACAATATTAAAATATATTAATACTAAGTCAAAATATATCAATTTACGTAAATAAAAAATTAGAGTTTTTTTTTAAAAGATACAATTCTTATAAAAAACTATAAAGTAAAATATCTTTATATAAAGTTTATTAAAAAAGAAACTTTAGAACATTAATAATATATTCTTGTATTTTAAATTTAAATAAACAATAAAAATCATTTTTGATACGTGATCGAATTCGCTTTTGACTTTTACTTTAAAGGCTTTTGCTTTGAATTTTTTGTGAAACAAGACTGCATTCAGTTTTACTGACATTTTATAGACTACAACCAACTGAAAAAAAAAAAAAAAAACATTAGTTTAAAATTGTGGGAAGAATACAATTTTACAATAGAAATGTTTCAACAGACATACGTTAAAAACGATATTTCGAAACATTATTGTTCACACATCGAGCTATTGTGTTCTCGTCTGATTATATTTTATATGATAATATCTTTTGCAAATATTGAAAATCCATCAATTAGCTTTTCTCATACCAGTGCGCTTTAAAATATCAAGATAAATTGAGTGCCCAATACTGCCGTTACTTTTTAAAGAGCTGATTAATTTACAAAATAAATGAATCGCTGTCCGGTACGCGATTCTTAATTAATTTCTGGATCCCAAATGATATCTTGCCGCAGCGCCCGGTAGTGACAGCAAAGGAACCAATTAAGAAGCCGGTATTTCGAGTACGGATGTGATTTAAGGAACAGCCACGTGATGTATTCCGCTTTTTGTCCTAATTAGAATACGTCTCTGCGAATCTCCCGTCGTCGTCGCCGTCGCCGTCGCCGTCAGTTTTAGGACTACGGTGCGAGCAGAAGCAGAAACAGCACGGCGAGTTACAACCGACTGAAAACTTTCGACCGCAAAATCGTACTGCATATTCATCGAGTAATACGATTTCGCCAGTTTCGAGCCTGCCGGTGGTGGCCGATTTTACGCTTTAACCCGCGAATAAATTCGACTTCGGGACATCATACCGGCGCAACGGCGCAATGTGGCGCCGCGAGAACTTCCTATAATTTTTTGTTCCCTTTGTTCGCAGACTTGATTCGGATATTCCGACTGGATCCTGTCAGTGTAACTTTCAGACGGGCGGACGATGAAGGAGATGCGGGAAAAGGGAGGAGCTAACAGGGAAGTGCTTATCCGGGAGTAAACGGGAAGGAAAGATTCGTCCGACAGGACGAGTCTCCTTTATATTCATTTTTTTTCTACAGAATTAAGTAATCCGCTTTTTGTAATTGATCAAAGTTTCTTTTCAAGTCGAGAAGTTTTAATTAAAACGCATGAAGCGATATCGGACGAATTAAACTATCTGACATGTATATCCTATACCTAGTACTGCAGTTCCTGCCTCGGAATTTTATTAACTGTCTTTGGGAGAAACATATCTGAATCGTCCGACTTTTTTATTTTATTCGCGAATTGATATCTTGGATCAAGGCGGAAGATACGAGCAGTCTGCATCAAAATTATTCAAGAAAATTATTCACTGTTCCATGTCGGCACAGCAAAAAGAGCATTAACCAGATTGCCTTTTTTTGTACAGATTTGTAATCACACAAGATAAAACCAATTTATAATCAAGTAAAAAATATACGATTTCAAGCAAAAGATGAAAACATATTAAATATATATTGTAAACTTTGGTATATCAATCATTCCATTACTTCAAATGGGCATTATACATATATTAGAAAAATTTAATATCAAAGATTATTGAATATAAATTTAGAATTACGATTTAAAACTGTTATTAATATGTAGGTGTCTATGTATAGACTTTTTCCATTGTTTCTCAAATAAAATCCCAGAGTATTTCTCACATTTCGCTAGGTTGCGCAAAAAACATTTACAATCAGGTAACCCGAAAGTTTTTAACGAAGCAACTTAAATATCCTCCTTAGCCGAAATACTAAGAAACGAGATAGAGGCTAATTCAAGGCTATTGTGCCAAGAAAGTATGGCGAGGTGCCGTGAAACATTTGTACTTTTACTAAAAGTAGAATATACGTGTTTCTAACTGCAGTCTGTTTCACGTGGTCAAAGCTGCGAATAAATTCGGCTATAGGCATTAGTCGCAGGCATTCCGTAAAAACTTTTTCGCGGCACGCCAACAAGTTGCTTTGCCCCCTCAACTTGGGTAAAAATGGTACATCGATAACGATCGTGTGCGGTCGTACAAAAGCTAAAAGTGTATGTTTACTGGTGAATAACTTATTTCCACTTTTTTCCACTGTTTGTATTATATTCGCACGTAGAGAGAACGACAATGAGAGAGAGAGAGAGAGAGAGAGAGAGAGAGAGAGATAAAAAGAGAAGAATTCTATTTAGAATTAAAAGATTTAATATGGAAAAAGTTTAGAATTCTGTATCTGTCCTCATTCAATAATATCATGTTTAACCAAAATTAAGTAATATAAAATTTGAGACTTTCACCGTGCTTTCACCGTGTGTATGAATATTTGACTTGGTTTCCGAGTTTAAGCCGCGTAAATTCTTAATTTGATTCCAATCAAATCAAGAATTTACGTGGCTTAAACCCAGAAACCAAATAAAAAATACGTTACAATTTCTTAATATGGAATATTTCCGATTTTCTATATTATGCAAAAATGTTTCAAAATCATCGAATGTCTACAAAGTCGTCGATTCATTTGGAATTGATTTTTTTTTTTCAAAATGTGCAAGCGTCTATAAAAAATCGATAATGCGCCGTTAATAAATTAACTGATATTTAGTTGCCATTCTCGATCGATTCAATATTGTTATTATAATCTGAGACAGACGTAGACAAATGTGCTGAATAATGAATAACAAGAAACGAACAATAAATTATATAGCACGTGACGCCCGATAATACATCATTCCACGCGCCGCACGACGGAGTAACTTACATTTGTCCCGTTTGAATTACATTACAAAGTTTGGAATTTATAGACACCGCTAATACTCGCGAGTACTCACCACTGACCGCTCTTGCCATTTTCCGACATATTGCGCTTTATTTATAACTTTGCTGACTGTCATTAGTATGCAAATTTTACACGTAATAGATTAAAATTTAAATAACAACTACTGCCAGTTAAATTATCATATATTATATGTTTGTGTGTGTTTGCCACATATATCAATTATACAGATGAAGAAAAAATGTAAGATGATGACAATTGATTGATCAAGCAATATGATCAAATATTCTGAAAACTCAGTCTAAATTAATTAAAATCCTTCTATATATATATATATTGAATTTGTTTATCATTCAACCCTTTGTCCATAAAATCTTGACAAATGTCACGCGCAAATGATAGCTTCAATAACAGATTTTTAAACGTTGTCCATTAACCCGCATTGCTATTGTATCCAGAATGAAGTCAGACAAGTGTAATTTCGCGGACTGGGATGCCGAGCTGCGTCAGCCGACTCTCTTTTCAATTTTCCGCCGTGCCGGCGGCGGAGACGGTTTTGCTTTAACCCGCGGATTAACCGGCGAGCGGTTGTCATTTGCCGTACAGTAGCGAGTATATATTGCACGAGTTGGTATTTAATCTAATAACGCGGTTGAAACAGAACACCCTTGGTCTTTTCTTACTATTGTACGCCGCACCTTCGAGATATTCTTGTTCCGTGTAAGACAAAGAATCGCGCTGCACTTTTCTATTTCTCTACCCGACCGGATATGCAGTCTCTCGTATTACTACATTTTATTTTTATAATTAATTTTTGCGCCAGTATATGCATCATATTTTATCAATTCCTTTGTGAAATTTTATTCGGAAAATAATAAAATCAACAGAGATACTGAAAATATACAAATATTTACTAAAGAATATATTATTTTAAGATAATGAAATAATTACGGCTTCTGAATATGTAAGTAACAATCCGATACGAGCAAAGACAATATTATTCGTGATAAAAAGTCTTTCATTATAAGAACGGCTTTGAAAATCGCTTTTATTACAATTAAATAATGCAGAAAATTCATTAAAACATCGTATTCTGTATTGCTTTCATTAAAGTCCAATATTAGACGCAGTTTTACGAGCACTTTATAATGTGAATCCTTTGTATTATAGATAGTTACTGCTTGCACAAATTATTTGCCTTTGTTTTACAATGTTATTATTAATATCATTATACATATATTAAAGCCTGAAAAGCTTTCATTAACGAAAAATACAATGTACAATCACAGGCATACAATTATCTTTTCTCATGTAGAGTATTCATATGTGTTAACTCTTTAGTATGTAATTACTTCATTTGTCTTTTATTTATCATTTTGTAACAATTGTTGTCACTACATCTTCTGTGTTTTAAAAATAGTTGTGCTTGAAGTAATTTACGAACCAAGATTTTACTACGCTCATACTTCGTTTCTGTGTACTTAATTTCGTTATCGTTTAATTATCAGATTTATCAAAATAAATCCAATTTTTAATTAAAAATTTCCGACACATTTTTCTTTTTTCTTTATATAGAATATCCTATACAGAGAAAATATAATCGGAAATGTTCTTTAAATTGTAACAATCACAGGCAATTCTTTTTTTTTTTCGTGAAAATATCAAAGCACGTCGATCTTTCAATTTTTATCAGATGTATTATTCTATACTCGCTGTAACGGCTTATTTGCACGATGATGATGGTGCTCCTTGAGAATTGATTTTCTTCTCAAGGAGAGCTGAAAAACAATTCACTTTTTTCAATGTTCAGGACTGGCGAAAGACGCGTCAGCTGGTAGGTGACACCTTCCACCCGACGGCTAAATTTGCTATGGTCATCACGCGTCCTGTCGCAAAAGTTTTTCCAGCGTTCGACAAGTTTCCGTCCTATAGTTTCGATTAAACTTTCCTAATTCTAACGTAAGACTAGAGTCCAGAAACAAACTTGGGCATACGAAAATAACGATATGAAACGTCTGAACTTGTTGAAACTAACTGTATACATATATCGTCGGTCAGCATACAAAAGAGACACCTGACAAAAATTTCATTTACGATACAGTATAATAAATAGAATTTAGCTGCTAATTAATTTCTCGATAGTTCAGCATCTCTCGTTCAATTGTAGATCAAGAGATATAATAAGTTTAATAATAATGCAATTAACAAAAGTAAATTTTAATCAAATATATTTTAATATGGAATTTTATAATTAATATAGAATTGTATTGTAACATTAATATCAGATGCGCGAATGATATTTCTGTATTAATATCAAATTTCATTTCGTAAGTAATCGAGATATATCTAAATATACAATTTAAATAAATATATTAGACTTTTTCAGAAATTTATAATAATTTTAGAATTGCACTATAATGACATTATAATCATACTTGATTTCAATTGATTTAAAAATCTCTCTCTCTCTCTCTATCTCTCGTTCACTTTCTTAGGCATATATGCTATGCTTTTACAAAATTCTGGTACCATTCGTGAATACGATACAAAATACAACAGTACGCATTGTGGTACAGTATAATACGCTAAACTGTATACGGTACAAACAGCATGAGTCAGGATATGTACATATGCAATTGAGTATACGAGCGAACAACAGAACGTGGGTACGATTCACCAGTAGAAGAAGATACTCCCTTTTTCTAATTTAATCTCTACTCGCGAATAGCCGATAAAACAGACCGATTTTTCAATTTCGCGAAAGGAATCGAATTCGTGACTGCTACGCGAAGTAGAGCTGTGCTACATTTCCCGAGCAAACGTGTGTTTTTCTTCTAGAAATCTATAATTGGATTGGCTATCAGAGAATAACGCGCACAATGATATTATTAAAAGTCAGAGCAATTAATAATTATTGTTATTTATTTTGTTCCTACAAAGGTGCTGTACTAAATTTAAAAGTAGTAACAAATACATAAATTATACAATATATTAATTTTGTCATCATTTTCATGATGAAATAAAGAATCTAATAACAAAAAAAAACTAAAGTTTTTGGATTGCATATATTTTTTTATATATGTATATCAGATGTTAAAATATGTTAAATATAAATACATTTTTTAAATTATTGATTAGATTCATAAAAAGAACCCCATATCTGTAGAAATGTTATGCAAAACATCAGTCTTTTATAAAATAATATATTAATGCATTTGTGATTAAATTGCATACAACATTTTGTAATTTTCATAATTAATGTGACATTGTATAGATGGTTTATTATTCTCTTGAATGAAAAATTAAATTTATTTCTGAAAAGCGGTGAAAACCAGCTTTCTAGCCTGGTCTGATTGAGTTATTCCATATAATGAAAATTTATTATTACAAATGAGATTTTATTATTCATTTATTTATAAGAATAAAAGAATAGAGGGAATTGAGAGAATACACATTATTACCAAAGTTCATTACGTAAAATAAAGAAATAAGAACAAAACTAATAAATTCTGTTTACTTATTTCGATATCAATTTATATTATTATTATATCTTTCTTAAAATTTCTGTTTTATAAATATAACTATGTTATTTTCAACTATTAAGTATTAAGCACCTTAGAAGCTTCATACTTAGATATAAACTTTAGTATTTAGATAAAACTTTAATATTACGAGCAAAAAACTATATACAGTATCGCTTTTTTATAATTTTTTAACAACATATTCTTTAACATTTGTTTAATAAATCTTTACAATTTTAGATCAATTATTCATGTAATATATTCTCACTTTATTGCAAATTATAACAAATTGAGAACCGATATTTTTTTAATATGACTTTCATAAATTAGTAGTATCTGTTAGCATTTCTCTTAAATTTTGAACATTAAATATCATAGTATTAAAGAGAACCAAAATATAATTCTGTTTAAATAAAATTAAGTTTAATACAAGTGCCTAACATTTATTTCGTTCTCATAGATTGTCCTATCAAATTGTTTCTACGATGATTATATATTTTATATGTAGTTAAATAATGAAATTTACTAATAGAAAATCAAATATCAATAAATTCATTATTAATACAAATTAATATATATTAATACATATTAGTACATATTAATTATAGTAATATTTATTATGAATATTTATACGTGAACTCCAAATTCTATCGATGTAAAATATTAAAGTCACCATGGCGCTCCGTTTATTAAATCTAGATATAATTCTGCACTTATTTATCAAATTTTTCTATAATATTTTTTGATAAATTTTCCGTTTTTAGCAAACAGTTCCGCAATATAACGAAAGATATGATTCAAAAATTTTATAAACGAATAATATTACAGACAATATTTTCTGGTTTACCATATGTACAATAAACTTTTGTGGATTGTGTATCGGTGGACAGAAAAATACACATACGTACGAGGGAGTTAGTTATGTTATCATCCACTATGTTTTCCTCGATTATATTTGTTGTAGCAAATTTTTGCAGCAATGCATAACATTAATTAAATGAATATATTAGCAAGCTTCGTTCACATTATATATATTAAATATGAAATACAGAAACTGCGTTTTTTCACAATAAGTGCGACTATAAGAAATAATTAATATCATTTTTAAACAGATTCAAGAGAATCCGTTATCATGTTTTCTTTTATTATATATTTTGTTATTTGTATATTTGCTTTATGTTTTGTTTTAAAGTTTTATAATCCTAAAAAAATGTTTTCTATCTCATCTTATAACAAGTGCAATGAAAAGCTAAGATGTTTTATTAGCATTTTATGTGCGTTTCATTTCTTTAATATTATCGAACTGATATCTTAGGTTTTATGAAAGATTAAACTTTTTAAAGCCATGCCCGAGGTATATACTGGAAGCAACCCTTTAGTGGCGAAACTCCAACAAGATTAACTGAAAGACATTTCCCTTCATAAGTTCCTAAAAACCTTGCAGAAAGATACAGAGGCAGAGGATGTCTCATATTTCTAAAAGAGAAAAAATAAAGAGAGCGAGAGACAAAGAACATATGTGCCTAGTGCGACGTTGGCTTATGTGCGGTATTATATTTTGCGCAATATATTACACTATAAAGATATTTTTAAAATATCTCACGCATGTTAGTAAATACTAGTTATTGTAGTTTTTTTTATCAACTTCATATTTGAGAATAATTATTTTTGTTTTATTTAAGCAAAATTGAATTAATCGCATACAGAAGATGCGTCATTTTTTGCTTTCCTCTACATTCATACAAGTTTCGAAATAGATATAGCATCCGACAATCTGATAATAAAAAGGTTAAAACATATAAATAAATGTTATTTTAAGCTTGACGGAAAATTTGAAGAAATTAAGAAACCCAGCTAAAAATTAAAGACTGATAAAATTATAAAAATACATTACACCTACTTTCGTTGAATTGACGCAATTCTTGCGGTTCAACAAGGATTCGAGAGACTTAAAATAAACACGGCACCCCTGCATGGTATAAATAGCGTGTAGGAAAGTATCTCGGATATTTTAAACCGTTTCTACTTCGAAGCAGGCGGTGGTTTGAAGTGCGACACTTGAGACTCGTTATTTCGCATTGCGTTGCGACGCGCCATCATAGTGCGCGCGAGCTGACACGAGATGCTCGAGAGTACGCGAGAGGGTGCACTCTTACGTTCGTATTCACGTTCGCTTGATGTCTCCCTAACGAACGTTTAAACTGCGAATACACATACGTATAATTCCGGCATATCCATCCGGAAAATGAGCGTAGCTGTTCGTACTGACTGACTGACTGACTGACTGAGTGATTGACATACACACAGATAACCATACACGTATACAATCAGACGTAATATCACTATCAGCGTTGGTGTCTCTTTGGTCCTCGGATTAATCGACATTCAAAATGTTCTGAAGGCATTAGGTGTCGTTTTCATTACAGATGTTTGGCCGATTTGAGAACAATTTGTTTTTAACAAGAATGTCGAGACATTTGTAGTTTCTGAATAATTGACAACTGAAAAATAAAAAAGATTTTGCATTTTTCAGTCCAAAAAAAAACAAGATGGTATCTCCTTCAAACACTCCTTTAGATTTAAAATAATTAATAGAAAAGTTTATATAATTTGGTGCTAATTTTATATATATATATAATACATATACATATATTATAATACATATACATATACATATATATATATATATATATATATGTGTGTGTGTATATGTGTAGTGTTAAAAATTGGAAAAGAAAAGAGATCTTAGATAATAATGTTTTCGACATTTCTGCGAGAAAAAAATTGTCTTGGAATCGATCGAGAAAGGAACATCTGTAATTTTAGAACACTTTATAGCGTACAGAGCGAAGTTAATACTCTTACGACGTGTGCATAGCCGAGTAATCCGGCCTTTATGAATGACTCAGGTGTCGTCTTGCGGCGCTGCACAATGTGCGATCATAAAGGGAGTACTCTTCTGCTTGATGGATCTTTCGAAATTTCAGTATCTCGAAAACGAGTGCCTCGAGTGCTCTCGTGCTCTTGTACATCGTGTGTTTCTTTATTGTCGACGCTGATTTTCAAGCTCTATTCAAGAGTCGGATTGGGGTTACAATGGGCCAAATCTCCTAGGAGAGAGATATTGTTGTGAATTTACTGGCATATATTTTTGTCTCTAATTTCCAATTTTACATTGCGTCGTTAGTTTCATCTTACATTGTAGTGTTTAGTATGCAAGCATCATCTTCCCCGTACAATGAGGAAACTTTGTATTAACGCGTGGTAACGATTTCTTTGAGTATTACATAAAGCTTAATAACAAAATGGGATCACGTCGCGGGACACTCTTAATCTAAAATTACAAATAAAGATATATTTGAGATGTATATAAATATGAATAAACGATACAAATTAAAAATCTGAGTATTTAGAAGAAGAACAAGAAAATAAAATATATAATTTTCCTCTCAATATACATAGCACATGAGAAAGATAATAAAAATTGACTATTATTTCCGTGAGTAATTTCAATGAGTAAAAAAGACCAATTCAAAGGCGAAATATTAAAAATCCAAAGATATGTAGTCGACTACATTTTCAGATAATATTGGCGCGATCGTATAAATTCTTTTTCCAGGTTCCGACGTGAAAGATATACCACAGCCTTCCCGTCGCGTCGTCTCGACTTGAAAAAGGTGCATGTGCGTATTATCCCCATACCGCGGTTTTCTCTTAACAGTAGACATAGTGGCGCCTTTACCAACCATTATTTTCTACATAGCCAGGAAAAGGCAGGAGCTTTTGCAGTGCTCACAATAGAGTTAACGCGCGGCGGAAAGGTCCCTCAAATACACTTTGAAAACAAGCTTTCTATCGTATCTGTGCTTTCAGGGAACAACGGCCGTGTATTTGTGCGCGTCATTGGGTAATATTTGTACACGAACGTTGGTTGACACTACACCCCCAAAACTTTTCTCACTTATATACATGTAAAGAATAGAATTTGTTTAGCCATACCTTGCATAGAGAGGAATATTCTCACGCATAGTAATTTAATCTTGCGAAAATATACAATTATAATATCCAATACAAAATATCTAAATTTTATAAATTATAACGCTTATGTATTTATTAACTCTTATAAACGAATAACACAATCGATGTGTAGATTGTACGTGAAAAAAGAATATATCAAAAATATGAAAAAGAATTTGTTTGAAATTTTGTTTATAGGGAAATCAAAAGTATATGTCAAAACGTATGCAAACTCAAAATATAGAAATGATGGTACAAATTTTTCAACTTCGATATTGAATATATTTTTTGAAGCACAGAAAGAAAGTTATAAAGAGATATTTTTTACTTTCTTTTCATGCAGAATCAATATAGAGAACCATCATGTTATATTTCAGTTTATCTTATTCTTAATATATTAATTATTTTATGTAAAAATATATTGAGCGGTTTCATTGCAATCATCTGAAACGCCTCGAGGACATATGACTACGTGCATACAACATTTAAATATAATTGTACATTTAAATAATTTTACTGTAAGTATAATCAAATTAAAAAGAAATGTAAACATATTAACTTATTTATTAATTAAAATGAAAAAGGAAAAATAGACGTGAGAAAAAATAATATAATAAAAATTGCATTTTTATTATAATATTTTTTCTTCCCTCACACCTCGAAAGAGACACAAAATATTTCAAGATTAGCGGTTTCGAAAATCAATTTGGCAATAATGAAATTCCGTTGTATAGTAGGAATATATTAACATAGGTCACGTACGCTCTAATTTGACCCTAACAAGGTCTCGCCTATTGGGGCCAACATTCCAAAAATTCTTCAAAGTCCAACTAAAGAATTCGATGCCGCTACTCCGGCAAAATTAAATTTTAAGCACACCCTGACAACCCGATACCGATAGCGCAACGGATCCGTTGATTCGCGCGGCACATACGGGGTCTGCATAACAAAAGACGATCTAACGTCACGAAAGAAGACACTTTAGCGCAACTTTCGAGCATCACTGTGTAACGGAGCGAGCTGTCCCTTCCTTCTATTTCTCTATCTCTCTCTCTCTCTCTCTCTCTCTCTCTCTCTCTCTCTCTCTCTCTCTCTCTCTCTCTCTCTCATGTTAATATCTGTTTGAGCACGCCACGCCTCGTTCTACCGTTGAAGCATCACACCCCCGAAGAGAAGGGATTGCCCCGCACGTACCTATTATCCACCCTTTCTCTTCTCTCGAGTAGACACAGAGGCGCCTTTACCGGGACACAATTTTGTGTATAGGAGGAAAAGGCTGCTGACTAATGGCGCGCACTAATTGTGCCGCCTGCAGCACGAAGGTGCAGGAAAGCCCATAGTTACAAGCCGCTATGAAGTAATGCGAGGCAGACAAGAGATGCACGTGCATATGAGAATGCGCGTGTGTGCACACACGAGCGTGTATGTATGGTACGTACGGGCAAAAGGGGTAAGAGGGGGAGGGG